>PVKU01002375.1:161108-231838 GCA_004027475.1 Anoura caudifer
CTAAGTAAAAAAAAAAAAAAAGGCAAGAATATATACAATACATTCTGAAAGATTTCCTCTGAAGATGATCATAATATTTAACACTGGGAATTACCTTCAGTTATCTGGAAAATTCCAAGCCCCACATAATAGGGAACTGGCTTTCCAGTGCCTGAGCCCAGGTACACTTGATCATGAATTTAGCAGAGGATTAGGCAGCTGCTGAGCCACTCCCTGCTTGCTGGGCCACCATCCAGAAGTGAATTCCCTTGCAGCTCTCCAAAATTAGGTCAAACAAGTCCCCGGGGACTCTCAACACAATGAAGTTGCCAAAGGCTAAATTTGGCATCGAAGTCAGGCCCTGGACTGGGATAAACTGTGCCAGCACTTTTCAGCTATGCTTTCAAGCCCTTGATCAGAATAGGCAGGACTAGATAGCTGTTTCCAAGAGTGGCTTAGCAGCCCAAATTGGAAACAATTGTCAAACCAGAGTTTTGGGGTGAACCTGAAAATGCAAAATTCCTCCTCTACTTCCTTGACCACTATAATCCCTTATCTGACGAATATTTAAATTTCTCTTCCTCTGTCTTGCTCCAAGCAAGTTAGTTATCCTAGTGCTAATTCTTGCCAACCTGATCAGCACCTCAGTGTGGCCCTACTTAACATAAGAAAGACAGACTAACCATATTTTTCTTTTTCCTTTTTTTAGCTGTAACTGGCCAGTTTTGTATTTAGGTTGCTTTTTAACCTTTTTTTAATACAATATTTAACTGAGCTGTAATTCACATGCCATCAAATTCATCACCTAAAGTCTATAATTCAGTGATCTTTTTGTGTATTTGCAGTCGTGCGACCACCCCAACAGATTTCAGAACATTTCATCACCCCCCCCCAAAGAAATCGTTTTCCCATTAGCAGTTACTCCCCATTTCCTCTCAGCCCTTCCAGCCCTACGCAACCACTCATGCACTTTCTGGCTCTATAAAGTGGCTTACTGTGGACATTTCATATGAATGAAATCATTCAATATGTGGTCTTTTGTGTGCGGCTTCTTTCAGTTAGCATAATGTTTTTGAGGTTCATCCGTGCTGTAGCATGTCAGTGCTTCATTCCTTTTTAAGGCTGAATAATATTCCATTGCATGGCTATATCACATTTTATTTGTCTATTCATCAGGTTTTGGATATTTGAATTATTTCTACTTTGGGGCTATAATGAATAATGCTACTATGAACATTCATTAACATGTTTCTTGTGTGGATATACATTTTCAGTTTTCTTGGGTATATACGTATAAGTAGATTTTCTGGGTCATATGGTGTCTCCCTGTTTAACTTTTTGAAATTGCCAGACTGATTTTTAAAGCCGTTGCACGATTTTACATTCCCACCAGCAGCGTATGCAGGTTCCGATTTCTCTACATTCTTGCAAATATTTGATGTGGTTGTCTATCCTTTTGACGATGGCTACCCTACTGGGTGCAAAGTGGTACTTCATTGTGGATTTGATTTGCATTTCCCTAATGATTAATGATGTTGAACATATTTTCATGTGCTTATTGGCCATTTATATATTTCCTTTGGAGATACAGCTATTCAAAGCCTTTGCCCACTCTTCTACTGGGTTGTTTGTCTTTTCTTGTTGAGTTGTAAGAGTTCTTTATATATTTTGGATAATAATCCCTTATTAGATATATGGTTTGCAAATATTTTCTCCCATTGTGTGGATTATCTTTTGTTTTCTTGGTGGTAAAGAGGAAGATGGGATAATAGAGTGACTATTAATGGCTAAGGAGTTTCTTTTTCAGATGACAGAAGTATTACGGAATTAGTAGTGATAGAATACAACTGTGAATATGCTAAAAACCACTGAATATACTAAAATGGTGGGTTTTATGGCACATGAATTATATCTCAATTTTTTTACAGTATACAAACCATTTTAAAAAGTGTGAACTGATCCACCTCACTTCAAACCATTATGTCACCATTTCATTTACCAATTTTTTACTGACACTGATAAAATGCTGAGATACAAAAATTAAAACTTTGTCTTTACCATTACAGATCCCAGAGTCTAAAAGAGGAGACACTCACATACTCCTTTTTTTTTAATATCCTCACCTGAGGATATTTTTTTCATGGCTTTTAGAGAGAGATGAAGGTGAGGAGAGAAAGAGACATCAATCAGTTGCCTTCTTGTACACACCCTGACCAGGGATTGAACCTGCCACCTGGGTATGTGCCCTGCCAAGGAACCGAACCTATGACCTTCCAATCTATAGGACAACACTCCAACCAACTGACCAACACTGGCCAGGCCTACTCACTTCATTTTACTTGAACTTGGTTAGGACTAAGTCAAAAGTGTGCTTTGGGATCATGAAGGCCATACTAAGAAACTTGGGTTTTATTCGAGAAGCAGTAAGGGACTACCGAAAGTTTCTAAGCTGAGGACTGACATGATCAGTTATGTGTTTAGACACATCATCCTGGCAGCATATATATGAAAGCATCATGGCTACTAGTATCAGAGAGGTCAGTTAGGAAACAATTGCAGTAGTTTGAGTGAGAAATGGCAGCAGCCTGAATAAAAACAGTGGTGGTAAGAATGCACAAGAAAGGGTAAGATTCAAAAAACATTTAAAAGGTAAAACTTCACAAGACTTACATATGAGTAAGGGAGAGGGGAAAGTCTGGGATGACTCATGGATTTCTGACTCCGGTCACTGGGTAGATGGCAGTGCCATTAACTGAGAAAAGGAGAATAAGAGGAGGAAGTTTGTGGGCTGAAATAACGGGTTCGGTTTTAGACAATGTTTAGGTGTAAGACACCTAGAAAAGTATCAAGTGAATCTGTCCATCAGGCAATGTAACTGATGCAGTTTCCTGATCTATAAAAAGGCAACAATGTAATAAGACTAATAATTATTTTTATTATATGATACACATATATTCTGATTTTATATATATCAGAATTCAAGTATTAGGGGTATAACCTGCTTTGGGGAAATGGCAAACTCAATTATTTATTAAATATGTGCCTAGCTTTCTACAAGAAAACTTGCTCAGTGGTATCAGAGGTATTTTTATATTTACAGGTGCAACTTGATTTAAGCCAACTCAATGAAATACAGATGCACCAAAAAGATCAGTCAGAGGGTGATAATTTGCTGCCTCCAAAGACTCAGCATAAGATTCTTTTAACTAGTTGTTACTCCTAGTGAATAAAAACCAGTATGCCTTGGAAAAATTAGCCTTACATAAATTTCAAAAACAATAAAAGCAAACATTTATTTTGTGCTTGCTGCATTCTAGACACAGTGCTAAGTTCTTTTTCTATCTTTTTAACCTCACAATAATCCTATTCAGGTAGATACGATTAGCGTTCTCATTTTATAAATAAAGAAGGCTTAGAGAGATTAAATAATAGAAGCAAGATCATTAATCTGGTAAGCAGTAAAGGCAGGATTCAAACCCATGTCTCTCTCACTCCAAAGTACAGTTTCTTGATGGAGAGCTATTATTTTATATGAAAAGCAGAGGTTATGTGAATGCTTAGGTCAATGTAATGATCAAAATAACAATCTGATCTGGCTTATGTGACATGAATGATGTTTCACTATTGTGTTTATACCTTTAATCTTCTTTAGCAGTCCTAGTTAATTTGCAGATTCACTCTCTAATCATCACTGAGGTCCCATTTTCTCCTTGTCCATCTCCCCCTCCTCTTAACACATTGTTCTATTCAGCATACAAATTGGATGTGTTCAGCAAACAAAGAAAGCTTTGCCTTGAAATAGCCACATTGATGGTATTTCTCAGAAGACCCTTCATCAAAATCATTCCTTGTCTGTTCTCCTGGATTCAGGACTGCTCAACTGACTGTGACTCATTCCGGAAGCCCAACAACACAGAAAATGTATTGGAGGAGGAGGAAGGGCTAAAGCAAATGTATATTCATGTTGAGATGGGGCCAGTGTTGCCAGAGGAATTTGCTGAGTGGGGACAGAGAAGTGAAGAGTCATTTGTTCTTCATAAGAGAGCGTGGTTGTGCTTCTTTCCAGAAAATGGAAAGGAAGCTGGCTGAGCAGGGTCATCTCTACCACTGATACATTTGGGTACATAGAGAATGGACATCAGAGAATTCTTCCCCAGATGGGTTAGGCTAGCAGTCACTGCCAGGGACTAGCCTAAAATACATTTGAATAGGGGCATTTCTGGTCTCCTCAGACCCACAGAGATGGTTTAGGC
This sequence comes from Anoura caudifer, assembly GCA_004027475.1. Lineage (NCBI taxonomy): Eukaryota > Metazoa > Chordata > Mammalia > Chiroptera > Phyllostomidae > Anoura > Anoura caudifer. The sequence continues at coordinate 165,341 of PVKU01002375.1, forward strand.
AAGGAATAATCCCTGCCCAGCGTTATCATCTGAACAGTGACCAAAAATTTTGGGAAGAACCTTACCAAAGGACAGAACTTTAATTTAACATGGAGACTTATTTTTTATTTGTTGGACTAAATTGATCTTTTCATGATGGGAAGGCACTTCAAATAATCAGAATGCGTTGTGTTCAGGATCTAATTTCCCAAATGTCAGCATGCAGTGCATTTCAAAAGTAATTCACTTGGCAATATGTTTTTCCCATTACACTCATATGGCATAAATTATTGCAAATAATAGCCTAGAAAGTTGGGATTGTCTAAGGGTTCTGACTGAACTATCAACAGTGAAGTTTATTTCTACTGAAAAGAGAAAGAGAATTCCACACTATTTTAAAAATAAACATGTACTTCCGGCCAAGATGGAGGCATAGGTGGACACACTGTGCCTCTTCTCACAACCAAGATTAAGGACAACAAAAATATAGAACCAAAAAAACCCAACCAGAACAGATAGAAAATTGAATTGTACAGAAGTCCGACAACAATTCACCCAGACCGGTGAGAGGGGCAGAGTCGGCAGCTGGCAGAGAGGGGTCGAGGCAGGAAAAAGCAGTGGCTAGTGGTCCCAGGCGCACAGGCAGCGGTTACGGAGCGCGGGGAGGCAATGAACACACCAAGCGAGGCGCACAAGGTGGTTGACTGCGGTCACACATTTGCACGCAGATAAACCAGGCAAAAATGGGCAGCAAGATGGACTGTGCAATGCAGGGCCCCAGCACCGGGAAATAAAGCCTAAAAGCACTGATCGAAAACACTTGTGGGGGTTGAGGTGTGGGGACAGAATCCCAGCCTCACAGGAGAGTTCGTTAGAGAGACCCACAGGGTCCTAGAATGTGCACAGGGCCACTCACACAGAAATCAGCACCAGAAGGGCCCAATTTGCTTGGGAAGGCGGCGGAAGGGACTGGAATCAGAGAGAGCAGAGCAAGCACCATTGTTCCCTCTCTGACCCTGCCCCCACATCCAGCATCACAACCCAGCAACTGGGTTGCCCCGCCCTGGTGAACACCTAAGACTCCGCTCCTCACTATGTAACAGCCGTGACTAGACCAAAAAAAAAAAAAAAAAAAAAAAAAAGGCACAAACAGAACAGATCAAAGCCCCAGAGCTAGTTCATCAAAGTGACCAAGAGGTAGCCAACCTATCAGATGCACAGCTCAAAGCACTGGTAGCTAACCAATCAGATGCACACTTCAAAGCACTGGTGATTAGGATGCTCACAGAATTGGTTGATTTTGGTCACAAATTAGAGGAACAAATGAAGACTACAATAAGTAAAATGAAGAAAAACACACAGGGAACCAATAACGATGGGAGGAAAACTGGGACTCAAATCAATGGAGTGGATCAGAAGGAAGAAGAAACAACCAAACAGAAAAGAAGGAAGACACAAGAATTCAAAACAATGAGGAGAACCTCCAGGACATCTTTAAACATCCCAACATCTGAATTATAGGGGTACCAGAAAGGGAAGAGGAAGAGCAACAAGTGGAAAAGTTATTTGAACAAATAATAAAGGAGAACTTCCCCAATCTGGCCAAGGAAATAGACTTCCAGGAAGTCCAGGAAGCTCAGAGAGTCCCAAAGAAGGTGGACCCAAGGACGAACACACCAAGGCACATCAGAATTACATTAGCCAAGATTCAAATGAAGAAGAGAATTCTAGAAGCAGCAAGAGATAAGGAGACAGTTACCTACAAAGGAGTTCCCATCAGACTGTCAGCTGATTTCTCAAAAGAGAACTTACAGGCAAGAAGGAGCTGGAAAGAAGTATTCCAAGTCATGAAAGGCAAGGACCTACATCCAAGACTGCTCTATCCAGCAAAGCTGTCATTTAGAATGGAAGGGAAAATAAAGTGCTTCTCAGATAAGGTCAAGTTCAAGGAGTTCATCATCACCAAGCCCTTATTATATGAAATGTTAAAGGGACTTATCTAAGAAAAAGAAGATAAAAAATAGGACAGTAAAAAGACAGCAAACTCACAGATATTAACAACCACACCTAAAACAAAAGCAAAGTAAGCAAACAGCTAGAACAGGAGCAGAAACACAGAAATGGAGGGTTAGCAACAGGGGAGTGGGAGGAGGAGAGAGGGGAAAGGGTACAGGGAATAAGTAGCATAGACAGTGGGTAGAAAATAGACAGGGGGAGGGCAAGAATAGTGTGGGAAATGTAGAAGCTAAAGAACTTACGATACATGGGCATGAACTAAAGGGGGGAATGCGGGTGGGAGGGGGTGTGCAGGGTGGAGGGGAATGATGGGGGAGAAATGGGACAACTGTAATAGCATAATCAATAAAATATAGTTTAAAAAATAAACATGTTGATGTCTTCTATCACTGCCCTTCTGCCTCTCTCTAGCCTCACATATTCCCTCTCTTCCTAAGCCTATTTGTGTATAGTTTCCTGAACATGACTTACAATTTTTCCTGTGCTTTTTTTGTTCTTTTCCCTTAGAAAAATCTACACTACTTTTCTTCCATATATTTCCATCTAATCTTCAAACCCAGAACAAAGCTCTTTTTACATGCCTTCCCTAATAATCACATCCCAAGTGTAACCATTATTTTTAGTTTCCTTATTTATTTCAGCTTCAGTCTACACTATACAATATTTTTTGCAGTTATTAAAGTAGCTCTTTGAATTTTATCTCAAGTTGTTTTGTGTATGAATGTTTTAGCCTCCAATTAAAATTTCTATTCTCTGGAGAGCACAAGAGCTGTGCCTTTCTTTAGCATCCAGGGATAGTACAATAACTCACATTAAAATGAAATAAATGCCATACCTCTGATATACTCCAACTAGCCTTATATGTTTGACAGTGATACCAAGAAAGATTTTATTAAACAGGCATTAAATCAATTTCAAAAAGTTAAAGATATGATATGAACTGCCAATCTGCCCCTCATGGATCTTTCATCCAAGAGTTATTTAAGCTTTTCTTATATATGTTTATAGTAATTGCCTTTATCAAATCTCAGAATAACAATTATTAACTAATGGGTAGAAAATTCTATCCTAGAAAATAACAAGATCGACCTATTCATTACCAATTTATTCTTCAACATAATTATTCAACACACATTTATTGAGCACATACTATCTAGATAACACTTTGAAAAGACATTTAATTTACATTGTATTTGAAAAACCAAGAAACACAAAGAGAAAAAGACAAAAAATAAAGCAAAATACAGTTGTCTCAGTTTAAGTTCTGCATAAGTGACCCACACTACATCGTGCTAAGTTAAAGGGAGGGGGAGACATAAATGAAAGAGTCAGTGAACTCTTCCTGAAGATGTTATGATATAGACTTGGCTTCAAAAGATGGGCAAGTGAGAGAACAAAGGCACAGAGGCAAGAATGGAATGCCATGTTTGAGTGACAGTGGGTTTTTGGTCCATCTGTATGAAGGGGTATATGAAGACCTTTGCAAATGCTACAGGCATCATTATTATTGATGTTGTTCTAAAGAATTTATACTAATTTAGATTTCCTCTTGCCAGTGCTGTTTGTTCCTTCATGCATTTCTGGGTTGTAACTGGGGCTCTTTTGACTTCTACTTAAAGAATTCTTTATATTATTTCTTTTAGTGCACATCTGCTGATAATGAACTCTGAAGATTCTTATTTTTATGAAAATGTATTTGTTTTAACCTTAATTTTTGAAGAACATTTTTTCTAGGTATAAAATTCTAAATTTGCAGAAATTTTTCTCACTCTTTAAAGATGTCATTCCATTGTTTTCTGGTTTCCATTATTTCTATTGGAAAAGTTAGCTGTCAGCTTTACTGTTGCTCATTTGAAGATAATGTGTCTTTATTTTTACTCTGGCTAATTTTAGTATTTTTATATTAGCATTTAGTTTTCAGTGGTTTGTCTAGGTATGGTTTTCCTTGTATTTACCTACTTCATATTCATAGAGCTTCTCGATCCTGTGCCCTAATGCCTTCTTAGTTTGGGGAAATTCTTGGCCAGTGTCTCTTCAAAGATGGCTCCTGCCACATTGGTTGTCTCTACTCCTTCTGGGATGCCACTGACAATCATAATAATAAGCTCTTTCATTGTACCCCCATTTATTTCTTTTCTTTTCTCTGCACTCCATACTTTTTTCCTCTGTGCTTCAATCTGGATATTTTCTACAGACATGTCTTCCAAGTCACTAATCACGCTTGCAGGGCCTAATACTGTTAAACCCATCTATTGGATTTTTAACTTCAGTTATTATATTTTTAAATTCTAGAATTTACAATTAATGCTTTTTTTATTAGTATCAATTCTATGGTAGAAGTCTCCATCTTTTCATCTAGTCCCTTAAACATACTGCCCACAGTTATTTTTTAATTGTGACTAAATAAATAACTCAAGTATGTCCAGCCCCTATAAGTTTATTTCTATGGTCTGTTCCATCTCTTGATTTTCAGCCTTTGGTCCTATTTCCTGGCTTCATTGATTTTTAATTGAATTCTGTACTTTATATATGAAAAATTATAAGACTCTAAGCGATGACATTATCCTCCACAGAAGAGTTCATTTTCTTCTGGCAGTGAGATAGATTTTAGACACATCACCTTTATCCAGGTTAGACTGGCTTTCCCTAATTCTAGGGCATAGCCCTTCAGGACCTTTAATTATAAACTTTATTTATCAGAGTTCTTTATCCTTGATGGACCCTGTTATGGTTAATTTTATGTGTATACTTGCTGGGATAACAGATACCTGGATAGCTGGTAAAACATTATTTCTGAGGTGTCTGTAGGGGTGTTTCTGGAAGATACTAGCATTTGAACTAGTAGACTGAGTAACAAAGATGGCCCTCACCAATGTGGACAGGCATCATCCAATTTGTTAAGAGCCTAAGAATTCTCTCTTTCCATTGTATAAATGTACAGCATGGGTGGAACTGGAGAGTATTATGCTAAGCAAAATAAGCCAGGAGGTGAAAGAGAAATACCATATGATCCCACCTATAAGTGGAACCTAATCAACAAAACAAATAAGCAAGCAAAATACAACCAGAGACACTGAAATAAAGAACCAACTGGCAGTAACCAGAAAGGAGGGGGTAGAGGGATAATAGGGAATATTACGGCAAGGGCCATCAAGGAACATGTATGAAGGACACATAGACAAAGCTAAAGGGGTAAGGCTCAATGGTGACTGGTGGAGATGGGGGTTGCCAGGAAGGAAGGGGCATGGTGGGGTGAAGATGGAGACAACTATACTTAAACAACAATAAAAAAGAATGAGGAACTTCTGGCCAAGATGGAGGTATAGGTAGACACACTATGCTTCCTTGCACAATCAAAAGAAGGATCACAACAAATTTAAAAACAAAAAACAACCAGAACTCACAGAAAAATCAAACTGTATGAAAGTCTGATAACCAAGGAGTTAAAAAAGAAACATACATCCAGACCGGCAGGAGGGGTAGAGATGGGCAGCCAGGGGGAGAGGACTTGTGGCAAAGCAGCACAGCTGGCAGAGTGGGTGAGGCAGCAGCTGGTGGACCAGGTGGTCCCACATTTGCATGGGGATAAACCCAGAAGAACAACTGGGGATCGAGACAAACTGCACAATTCAAGGCTCCAGCATGGGGAAATAAAGCCTCAAACCTCTGACTGAAAAAACCTGTGGGGTTGCAGGGGCAGGAGAAACTCCTGGCCTGACAGGAGAGTTCATTGGAGAGAACCGCAGGGTCCTAGAACATACACAAGCCCATCCACCTGGGGAATCAGCACCAGAAGGGCCCAATTTGCTTGTGGGTAGTGGAGGAAGGGACTGAAAGCCACTGAGAGCTGAGCAAGTGGCATTGTCCCCTCTTGGACCCCTCTCCCACTGACAGTGTCATAACACAGCAATGTGAGCTGCCCCGCCCTGGCAAATACCTAAGGCTCCACCCTTACTATGAAACAGGTGTGCTGAGACAAAAAAAAATAAGGCCCAAATGAAATAACAGATCAAAGCTCCAGAAAAAATACAACTAAACAATGAAGAGATAGACAACATATCAGATGCACAGTTCAAAACATTGGTAATCAGGTAGCTCACAGAATTGGTTGAGTATGGTTGCAAAATAGAGGAAAAAATGAAGGCTGCAAAGAGTGAAATAAAGAAAAATGTACAGAGAATTAACAGGGACAGGAAGGAAACCAGGATTCAAATCAATGGTTTGGAGCAGAAGGAAGAAAGAAACATTCAACCAGAACAGAATGAAGAAACAAGAATTCAAAAAAATGAACAGAGGCTGAGGAACCTTCAGGACAGCATGAAATATTCCAACATCTAAATAAAAGGGGTGCCAGAAGAATAAGAGGAATTTGTAACAGGGTGCAGCCAAGGGGGCCCCAAATGGAGATTTGTAATGTGGTCTAGAACCCAGGGTGTCCAGGAAATATTAGAAATATATACATAAATATATATAGGATGTCTTCACCCCCACAAGTCTGAGCTGGGGGATGGGATGCATGGAGCAGGGCCATTGAGAGTTGTTTTGAATAGCAACAGCTTTGCAGATAACCTCTAGAATTTAACATATCTATAACTTTTAACTGGTTTCAAAGATATGTTAAATAGCTGTGGCTGTGCTTTGAGGCAGGGTGATGGGAGTGACTTCAACCCACTATGTAACTGGGAGGCAACTCCCTCTGGGTACAGCACCTGTGTAAAAGCTTGCTGATGATTGGCACCACACCATGAGGCCATGCCTGCCCGGATTTACTATGGCAGCCCAGTAAAGCTGGAAGAATATGAGAATGCTGGCAGGTGTAACTGATTGTGGGAAGAGTTGGAAATGGCACTGCAGAGGAAGATTGGTGCTGGGATTTAAACCCAGGTGTGGTAGCCATGCGGGGACTATTTGGGACCATGCAGCTTTAGGGTGTGCCCTTTTTGCCACATGGATTAGGAAGCAGGAGAGACTGCCTAGGAGAAAAGGGGTGAAAGGATTCTTGCTGGTGGGCCATGAGAAGGTGCCACGTGGTTTTGGATCAACTGGAGATGTGACGGTGACACAGCTGATGGTGCAGGAGCCAAGGGGCTGCCTGAACCTTCTACTTCTACTTCTACTTCTTTTCCTGAGATGCAGTATCCCAGACTGGGCAAAGGGGAGAAGGAAGGACTGTGCATTTGTAGGTATTCTAAAGGAATTTAGTATTTTTAATGACATTAAGTCATTACTCTAAGTCTATCTAACTTTTAAAATAAATAATCCCTTTCCTTTTCAACTATCTCTGGCATTGAGAGATGTCCTTCCCTGGTGGTGGGCGAGGCAAACCTAGTACAGGGGTGAGAGACCCCCAGAGCACAAGGGTGGGTCCATTCGGTAATAGTATATTATTCACACCCCCATCCCTGGGTCTGTTCTGTAACAGAGCAAGAAACTGAAAACTTATTTGAAAAATTAATGAAGGAGAATTTCCCCAATCTAGCAAAGGAAATACTTCCAGGAAGTCCAGGAAGCTCAAAGAGTCACAAAGAAGTTGGACCCAAGGAAGCACACACCAAGGCACATCATAATTATATTACCCAAGATGAAAGATAAGCAGAGAATCTTAAAAGAAGCAAGAGAAAAGGAGACAGTTACCTACAAAGGAATTCCCACTAGGCTATCAGCTGATTTCTCAAAAGAAACCTTACAGGCAAGAAGTGGCTAGAAAGAAGTATTCCAAGTCATGAAAGTCAAGGACCTACATCCCAGATTACTCTATCCAGCAAAGCTGTCATTTAGAATGGAAGGACAGATAAAGTGCTTCCCAAATAAGATCAAGTTAAAGGAGTTCATCATCACCAAGCCCTTATTATATGAAATGTTAAAGGGACTTATCTAAGAAAAAGAAGATCAAAACTCTGAACAGTAAAATGACAACAAACTCACAACTATTAACGACCAAACCTAAAAAAACCAACTAAGCAAAGAAATAGAACAGGAAGAGAATCACAGAAATGGAGATCATATGGAGGGTTATCAACAGGGGAATGGTAGGGGGAGGGAGAGGGAAAAGGTACAGGGAGTAAGTAGCAAAAATGGTAGGTAGAAAATAGACAAGGGGAGGTTAAGAATAGTATAGGAAATATAGAAGCCAAAGAACTTATATGTACAACCCATGGACATGAACTAAAGGAGGGGAATGTAAGTAGGAGGGAGGATGCAGGGTGGAGGGGAATAAGGGGGGGGGAAGTGGGACAACTGTAATAGCATAATCAATACAATATATTTTAAAAGAAAAAGAATGAAACAAACAAAAAAAAGAATTCTCTCTTTCTCTCTTCTTGAGCTAGGGCATCCATCTTCTCCTGCCCTTGGACATTGATGCTCCAGATTCTCAGGCCTTTGAACCCTGAGACTTACACTAGCAGGCCCCCATTTTTAGCCCTTTGGCCTTGGCCTTGGAATCACACTGTTGGTTCCCCTGGTTCTCAGGCCTTCAAATTTGTACTAAATGATACCAACAGCTTTCCTAGTTCTACAGCTTGTAGATGGCAGATCATGGGACTTCTTGGTCTCCATAACTGCTTAAGTTAATTCCTATAATAACTCTCTTCTTATATATCTATCATCTATCTATCTATCTATCTATCTATCTATCTATCTATCTATCTATCATCTGTCATCTCCATATCCTATTCATTCTGTTTCACTGGAGAACCCTAATACAGATCCTGACTCCAATTTTTGTCTCTCCAGAACAATCTCAAAATAGGAATACTAATACTACCAAATGTTTTACTATGGGTAATAAAAACATTTAAGCATTTTTTGCATCTGCTCTCTTCCCATTTTTTGTAGTTGAACTATATCTACATTGTCAGAGCATATAGCCATTATATAGCATACTATCTATATTTTAGCCCTCATTTAGTCTTAGTTATACCAGTTAATATATTTAATGCTCATCACCATTCTTTATGGTGATGTCTCTCCAGTCACTTTTTTTTTAATTTGAAGCTTATTCATTAGAAAATTCCTTGGGAAGGGCTCAGAGGACTAATACTCCTTTAGTTCTTAATGTCGATAACATTTTGCCTATATCCTTCACAATTGACTCATACTTTCTTAATTATCTTGATAATATTCCTCCATTTTCAGATAACAATCTAAAAAGGTAAGCCTGATGATAATCCTATTCTTTTCCCTTATAAATCACATATAGTTGACTCTTGAACAATGCAGGAGTCAAAATCCACACTGCTCAGTTAAAAATCCACTTTAACTTAAGTTGGTCTCCGCATATATCGATTTCCAACTGCAGACTGAAAATACTATAGCCCTGACCTGTGGGACTCAGTTGGTTGGATGTCATTCTGCAAACTGAAAGGTCACTGGTTCAATTCCCAATCAGGGCACATGCCTGGGTTGCAGGTTCAGTCCCCAGTGTAAATGTATATGACAGGCAACTGATTGATGTTTCTCTCTCACATCAATGTTTCTCTCCCTCTCTTTCTCCCTCCCTTGCCCTCTCTCTAAAAAGAAATAAAATCTTTTAAAAGGATTTTCTAGAAGTGCAAAGACATTTTTCTTTTCTTTTTTTAAAATCCAGTAATTTTTCTAGAATTGGTCATTCTGTATTTGTGGTGTACACTATCAGTATGTCATTTCTGCTAAAAAAAATTATTTATTTTATTTTTAGAGAGAGGGGAAGGGAGGGAGAAAGAGAGGTAGAAGAACATCAATGTTTGGTTACCTCTAGCACACCCCTTACTGGGGTCCTGGCCCACAACCCAGTATGTGCCCTGACTGGGAATCGAACTGGTGACCCTTTAGTTCACAAGCTGGCACTCAATCCACTGAGCCACACCAGTTAGGGTGTTCAGTATGTCATTTCAGAACAAATTTTTCCAGAAAGGATTTTTTGAAAGTTTTAGAATTCATTCTGTTCCCTTACTTATGTTTTCTTCTTTAGGGACTTCCATTCTGTATTTGGATCTTCTTTGTCACTCTTCAATATCTGTCACTTTCTCTCAAATCCCTTTTTGTCTCTTTCTTCACTTAAAATTTTTTCTTCAATTTCACTGATTTCTCTTCAGGCACTACTATTGAATTTATTGCTTTTATTTTCTTTCTAGAATACTCTTTATTTCTTAAATTATTGTTTCTTCATTTCTTTTTTTAAGATTTTATTTATTTATTTTTAAAGAGGGGGAGGGAGGGAGAAAGAGAGGGAGAGAAAGATCAATGTGTGGTTGATATTTGAGTGCCCCCTACTGGAGACCTGGCCCACAACCCTGCCATGTGCCCTGACTGGGAATTGAACCAGCGACCCTTTGGTTTGCAGTACGGTGTTCAATCCACTGAGCCACACCAGCCAGGGCTGTTTCTTCATTTCTAATTATTTCTAGAGTCCTATCACTTTATTTCTGAGTTTCTAATTCATATTTCTGTTATTTCATGACTTGTTATTTATATATTTTAGCTCATTTGGAAATAGCTGGTTACAGTTTTGCTTTGTTTTGTGAGCTATCTTTCTGGGGTGCTTTATTGTTTGTAGGGATTTTATTATCCCCTTTTTGTCCCTATAAAAACTATGTGACTTTTATATTTTGGCTTCTTCTTTTTTCTTCTTTTAAAATGATTTTAGAGAGAGAAGAAGAGAGGGAAGGAGAGAGAGAAACATCAATTTGTTTTTCCACTTATTTATGCATTCATTGGTTGATTCTTGTATGTGCCCTGACCGAGATTGAACCTGCAACTGTGGCATATTGGGATACCACTCTAACCAACTGAGCTACCCAGCCAGGGCTATTTTTACTTCTTATGATGTGACATAAATTAGTTTTCTGGAACTTTGGTTATAAGGTCGCATTCAAGAAAACTCTCTTCACATCACAGACCTTCCTCTGTTGATTTTGGAGAGTGATATTGTACTGCATGGCCTAGAACATTTATTTCCTTCATCTCTGGTTGTCCATGTCCTGTTCAATTTTCATTGCACTTCAAGCAGTTTCTTTCTGATGTGAGGCTCTGTCCTACAAAGGAGCTAGGCTGCTCCAGTCCCATCAGACCTTTTTCCTAAGGGCTTGATATTGGTATTGATCAAAACCCCTCCCAGTTTCAGCTGCTGTTCTCAAATTGGCCTTCTCTCTTCCCAGTCAATGCCTATTGTCAATCAAAGTCCTCCTGTTCTCAGGCCAATCAGATGCAGCTTCTGTATCCTTTCTCCAGCACAGACACTGAGACCATACACTTCTAGTGGTTGTTGGTGGTTTGTACCCACACACATGTGTTTTGGAGTTTGTAGGAATGCTTCCTCACCTCTTTTTTGGAAATGTTGTTCACAGGTTTTAGGTTTTTCTATCTAGTAGTTCTCTCTGTTTTCATGTATCCAGAGAGAATGAAAAACTACTGATTCTGTCATCTTCCCAGAATCCTCTCCTAATTTAATTCAATGATAAGTATATTTCATATGACAGTCCCTTTGGGAGACTGCTCATAACTTATGAGTGTTGACATCTTTCTTCTACTTCAGCCTGGGAAGGTTAAGGACTTTAAATCTTAGCTGTTTGTGATACCACAATTAATGATCAAACATAAGGGAACTAAAATATGAACACAGTAATTTGCCAACTCATGAATTTTTTTATAAACATTTAAATTTAATTACAGCAGAAATACTTCTGAGGATTTGGGGATTGTTTTTAACAATAAAAAAAGAAACCATTTGTGGATATACTCTCAGAATTAAAACAGTGAAACTTTCTTTTATGGGGTACATATACATAAATTACTTGTGTACAAGCTCCATAGGATATAACATACTTGCATATATCGTTGTAAATTTTATTGTGGTTTTACTACTCTTATAGTTGGGAAATTGTAACAACTGGCAAAAAAATGATTTTCAGTAGGCAGGAAGTCAACTGATAGTATCAATTACTCTAACAGAATACAGTATGAACCTTTAGAACTAGAAAAAGTCTCAAGTGATCATCTTGTTCAGACTGCATCCTTAAGAATCTTTCTAATTCACTGTATTTAAGTACAGACAATTTTCACAATTAACTTTATCTGTAAGAAATGGGTTTTTGGTTTTGCTGTCAGAAGAACTGAAGTGTAGTGATAGCAAGCACCACTGACGGAAACAATACTTAAGCACAACTTCAAAAAATATAATAGAACTATGGTAGCTAGGAAACAACAGCACAGATGATGCATTGAAAAGGAATAGTTGAGGAACCAGGGGTAACTCTAGGGCCATGTTATGATACTGTGTGAGTGGTATTGTGCACAGTTGCCATAGCTACAGACCTCACAAGCTAGAGACACACAGACCCTATGTACCCACCCACTCTGCTGCCACTGCTTTCTACACCTGCCCCTCTGAGTTTTCTACAGCCACAGTGCAAGGAGAAAAAGGCCATATGGCTTAAATCAAAATATTGTTTTTTACTTCTAAAAATCTAAATAGCAGAGATTGAGAGCAGAAGGCAAGGAAGCATTGGAAAATGCTCATTTCCCAAGGGCAAGAGGCTTCCACACAGCCACTCCAGGAGGAAAGGCTGGAGATTCTTAGTCACCCACCTCCATGTCTACTTCCATTTTCCTCTCTTTAAAAAGTGTATTTTATTGATTATGATATTACAGTGTTCCCATTTTTTTTTCTCCCCTTTCTCTCCCTCTGCCCAGGACCCCCATTCCCTCCAGCATCCATCCCCCCTTAGTTCATGTCAATGGGTTGTACACATAAGTTCTCTGGTTTCTCCATTTCCTATACTATTCTTAACCTCCCTCTGTCTATTTTGTACCTACCAATTATGCTTCTTATTCCCTGTACCTTTCCCTCTATTATCCCCCTTCCCCTTCCCAGCTGATAACCCTCCATATCTGTGATTCTCTTCCTGTTCTATTATTTGCTTAGTGTTTTTGTTTTGTTTAGGTTTAGTTGTTGATAGTAGTGAGTTTGTTGTCATTTTGCTGTTCATAGTTTTGATCTTCTTCTTTTTCTCAGATAAGTCCCTTTAACATTTCATATAATAAGGGCTTGGTGATGATGAACTCCTTTAACTTGATCTTATCTGGGAAGCACTTTATCTGTCCTTCCATTCAAACTGAGAGCTTTGCTGGATAGAGTGAGTAATCTTGCATGTAGATCCTTGCTTTTCATGACTTTGAATGCTTCTTTCCAGCTCCTTCTTGTCTGCAAGGTTTCTTTTGAGAAATTAGCTGGTAGCCTTATGAGAACTCCTTTGTAGGTAATTCTCTTCTTTTGTTGCTTTTAAGATTTTCTCCTCATCTTTAATCTTGGATAATTTAATTATGATATGTCTTGGTATGTTCCTCTTTGGATCCAGCTTGTTTGGGACTCTCTGAGCTTCCTGGACTTGTATGTCTATTTCCTTCACCAGATGGGGAAGTTTTTTTAAAGATTGTATTTATTTATTTTTAGAGAGAGGTGAAAGGATGGAGACAGAGAGGGAGAGAAACATCAATGTGTGGTTGCCTCTCATATGCCCTCTACTGGGGACCTTGCCCACAACCCAGGCATGCACCCTGTTTGGGAATCAAACTGTGATCCTTTGGTTCACAGGCTGGCACTCAATCCACTGAGCCACACCAGCCAGGTAGAAAAAAGTTTTTTTTTTTTTTTTTAATTTCCAGAATTGAATAAAGATAAGAGTTTTTGGACTAAATAATAAGTCTAGAGAAAGACAAATGAAAACAAATCTACACTCAGGCACATAATAATGACACTGCAGAACATAAAAGCATACTTCATCTAGTTAAACCCTCACAGCAATCCTATTACATAATATCATTAGTCTTATTTTATATGTGAAGAAGTCAGATCTCAATCTTTGCCTAGAGAGCAAGACAGGCACAGAACTGGAATTCAAACACAAATCCAAAGACTATCCTTTTTCAAACCTCATATGAAAATCTCTTTCACTTTACAACACCCTTGCAAAATAACTCATTTTCCTGACTTTACACATAAGAAAACTGAGGCTCATGTTAGATTACCTTGTCCAAGCATGTAAAGCTAATGAATGGCAGGACTTGGGTTTGAACCCAAGTCTTATTGGCTTTAAAGCCTGTATACTCTTTCCTATATCACACTGCCTCCCATAATTTATATAGAGTTTGGCTTATATATTTGTATTATTAAATTTTTACACATTTATTCTCCAACCACAGTGGCCTTCCTGCTGTTCCTTGAATACATCAAGAATGTTCCAGCCTCAGGGTCTTTGCATTTATGGTTCCTTCTGCCTAGCATGCTTTTCCCCAGCCAGCGCAATGATCCTCAGGTTTCAGTTCAAATTCTATATCTGACCACCCTCATCCCTAATGTTCTATTCTCTTACGCTGCTTTATTTTCTTAATACATCTCTAGTTATCTGGCATTAGAAATCAGCATGTTTATTGATCAATCATTTCATCACCTCTCCTCTTTAATGAAATCTCTGTGAGAGTGAGTTCTTTACTTTGCTCTATTTTCTTAGTGCCTAGAAGAGTGCCTGGTACATACTAGTTGCTCAGTAAATATTTGTTGAATGAATAAAAGATAAATGACAAAATGAACCACAGAGTGCCTGTACTTAGCACCTCTGAACCTCATAAGAATAGCAAAGTAAATACCCTGGGAAGACATAGGGCAACACAACTCATCACAGAACAAGACTAGGTATTAGGAAGCCTAGAGGCAAATGACAGGTATTAACTATACCTCTGCCTTTGAATTTAAAGAATATCAAATGCTTTTTTTTACTTTAAATTGACCCAAACAATGTCATGTAAAGAGATTTGCTCACCCACCTTTGACCACATAGCCTGACACTTACCTCCAATACCCTGATACTCACTCACTGGGTCAGAAGTGTTTCTTTTTATGAAAGGTCAAGTCTCCAGAGCTTCTCTCACTCTCCACCATGTGTGCTCTTTTCTCTTCTCCTTCTCTGCTCTTCCATGTGACCAACTGTGTGATGTAGATATTATGACCTCCCCCACCACTCCACTGCATAGAGGAGGAAACCTTGGCTCAAAGAGGTTACGTTAGTTGTTGTTGTTTTTTAATTGTGAGGTTAAGTGACTTACCCAAGATCACACAGCTAGTAAGTGCCTAAGCTTGCATTTGAACTCAGATAAGATGAATGGTGTTATGGATTGAACTGCGTCTCCCAGAAAAGGTATGTAAAACTTCTAATCTTGATTTCTTGTACCTCAGAATGTGACCTTATTTGGAAATAGGGTCATTGCAGATGTAATTAGATAAGAGGAGGTCACGCTGAAGTGGAATGGGCTTCTAATCCAATATGACTGGTGTCCTTATAAAAAGAACACATGAGAAGAGACACGGAGAACTCCATGTGATAATGCAGGATTTGGGTAATATGTCTACCAGCCAAGGAACACTGAAGATTGCAGACAAACCACCAGAAGCTAGGACCAGGCAAGGAAGGATTCACTAACAGGTTTCAGAGGAAGTATGATTTTACACTTCTAGCCTGCAGAACTGTAAGACGGTATATTTCTGTTGTTCTAAGCCACCTTGCTTATGGCTCTTTGTTGTGATAACTAACTAACTAACTAACTCAGAAACTAATGTAGATTGCAAAGCCATCTCTTTTCTAAGCCAACTGTCTTAGCTATTTAGGACAGGGTTGGCTTACATAGGATAAGCAGAGTGTGTGCTTAAAGGGCCTGGAGATGTCACTTCTCTGAAATCCCCCAAATAGAACCAGAAAACATAGAAACCGCTTCATTCACATCAATGTATGTGAATAAATGGTTTAATGACTGTGAGGAAGTAAATCCCTCAGTTGACCAAATGCAAGTTAGTTCCCCAGGAACAGTACACCAGGGTAAAATACATGTGCTCACTGGGTACCCTCCCCACATGTGTTTGTCATTGCCCAGCTCCCCGCCCCCAAATTCAGGGAGATATCTAGGTATTTTCCTAATTACATCCAAGAGACTTCCCTTGTCTATTCTTTTTTTCTTTTCCATAGGTTCTAACCCCAACAACCATTATTGTCTTCTTCAGCTTATCCTGGTTTTGCTTTAATTCTGGCAGTAGTACCCAAAAGCATTTCTTCAATCACACTAGAAGAAAACAGAATACCAAAATACTTAATCCCTGCTCTACCACTTCAATCCACCTGTATTCCTTTAAAAAATGTTATAACTCTGCATAGCAGTATTGTCAAGATAGGCAGTTAGGGGTGGAGAAGGCAGAGAGACAGGATCTGTGTGGTCAGGAGGCAAAGAAAGAAGGGAAAAAAATGAGGAGAGGATTATGAACCACTGGGACAACTTTAAACATTCCAACATCTGAATAGTAGGGGTGCCAGCAGAAGAAGAAGAGCAGGAAATTGAAAACTTACTTGAAAAAATAATGAAAGAAAATTTCCCCAGCCCTGGCTGGTGTGGCTCAGTGGATTGAGTGCCAGACTGCCAACCAAAGGATGGCCAGTTCAGTTCCCAGTCAGGGCACAAACCTGGGTTGCAGGCCAGGTCCCCAGTGGGGAGCATGCAAGAGGCAAACACACATTAATATTTCTCTCACTCTCTTTCCTCTCTCTCTAAAATAAGTAAATAAAATCTTTTTTTTTTCAGATTTTGCTTATTTATTTATTTTTACACAGAGGGGTAGGGAGGAAGAAGGGGAGGGAAACATAAATGTGTGGTTGCCTCTCACATGCCCCCTACTTGGAATGTGGCCCCCAACTCAGGCATGTGCCCTGACTGGGAATTGAACCAGCAACCCTTTGGTTCACAGGCCAGTGCTCAATCCACTGAGCCACACCAGCCAGGGCTAAATAAAATCTTCTTTTAAAGTTTTTCATTTATTGACTTGAGGGAAAGAAAGATTGATTTGTTTTTCCACTTATTTATGCATTCGTTGGTTGATTCTTATATGTGCTCTGACTGGGGATTAAACCTACAATTTTGGTGTATCTGAAGTACACTCTAACCAACTGAGCTACCTGGCCAGGACTTGAAAATTCTTATTCATTAGCTCTTTGAATGATATCTCTAGTCTCTGCTTGCCCTTTTTTTGTATATCAGTCAGGATGGGCTATGTTATGCTGCAGAACAAATAATCCCAATATCTCTGTAGCTTAAAACAACAAGGTTTATTTCTTATGCCTGTTACATGTCTACTAAGTGTTGACTGATGATCTCTGCTCTATGTTGTTTGTATTCTGAGACCCAGTTGATAAAATAATCACAACCTGCAATGTTAATGGTTGCTTTGGCAGAAGAAGAAAAAATGAGTGCGATGAATTGTGTATTGAGCCTTAAATCATCTGCCTGGAAGAAACAACTATCACTTCTACTCCCATTGCATTGGTAAAAGTAAGTCATGTGGCCATGCCTAACTTCCAGATGGTGGGGAAGTACAGTTATCCTACGTGTCCAGAAGAACAGAAAATATTTGGGAGTTATCAATAATGACTACCACTCTCCCCTTCTGGAATTCTATTAGATGTTTACTGGATTTTCTCATTCTATCTTCCATGTGCATTCACTCCTCTTTTATGTTATCTCTTTATCTAGCTCTCTGAGCTGCATTTCTTATAGATAATTCATGGATTATCTCTTCAGCTGTATCTAGACTACTCTTTGACCTAACACTGACTTTCAATTTGTAAAAACTACACGTTTCATTTCTAGAATTTTTTTTCAAATCTTTTTTTTTTTCAAATTCTTTCTTGTCCCTTCTTTGCTTAATGGATTCTATCTCTTCCTTTATATTAGTAAACATTTTAAAATTTCTTTCATATTGACCTATTATTTCTAGCTCTAGGAGTGCAATTCCTCTTTTGAATTATATCTGCCAACTTTTGCAGTGATTTGTCTTCTTGTCTAGTTTATAAATTTTTGCCTATGGGTATTGCTGGATCTGAACAAATACTCACGTCCATGCCTTAGCTAGGATGGCAGAGCCACATGGGAGGTATGAGTTTAGACCCAGCGTTCTACCCAGCACAGTCAGACCTCAGGAAATGGCAACATCACACAGGATGCATTGTTACTTTTATAAGCAGGTTTTCTTCCTATTCCTAAGGTAACAACTATCCTGACAATGCAGTGACAAGTACTCTGCTTCTGCTTTTGATACATAGATTCACTGCCTTGTAAGTCTCTAGACTCCCCTAAAAGTGAGCTTGTGGTTGGTGTGGCTAGTATTCACCCCTGTTGGGCAGAGTCCTTGTATCAGGCCATTACATCGGCCTTTGACCTTTGGATCAGGCATCCAGGCTTGGTGCAGTCAGCTAATGCTGAGTGATTGGGTCACATGACAGGGATATACCTGATACATAAGGGGCCTCTCAGAACGACCTAAGACTTTCCACAATACTTTCCAGACGGAATAAAACTGCAGGCAGGACTTTCCCCATAAACATTGGAATAGCATTTTTTTTTTCCTCCTGGACTTTGTAATAGATCTCCATCCATTTCCCCAGTTATTACTTCTCTCCAATTTGGGGAGCTGAACACAGTTCAAAAAATTCCTTAAACAGAAGAGCACCTAATTGTGTTAAGTCGCAGATATTGTATTTGCTTGGAATTTACTCTACCCACACCCCCTATTCACATACACACAAAAATAAGCTCATAAATTCTTTCTTTTTTGAACCCCTGGCTTTCATTTTGAGAAAGAAATGTTACTTTCTACACATAATTTTCTTTTTAGCATGCTGACATTAGTAGCAGTAGCATAGAATCTTCCAAAGTGTGATAAAATGAATGGCTTCAGTTTCAAGGTGGAATTTTTACCACTTAATATAAAACATTCTCCAATGTCTACCAATTTATATTATCTAAGGCAGGGTTCCACAGAATTTTTCTATAAGGGGCCATATAGTAACTATTTTAGCCTTTGAGGTCTATATCACAACCTCTCACTTCTCTCACTGTAGGACTAAAGCAGCCATAGACAATATGTAAATGAATGAGTTTAGCTGTGTTCCAATATAACTTTATTTACAAAAGCAGGCAGCAGCCTGGACTTGCCCTAATCTAGGGGTAGTTATTTATGCTTTGTTCTATTTGGCAGGGTAAGAGCTGAATCTCACAAGAGTAGTGTGTTTTCTAACATAGAACATGGAAGTTCACTGTTCTACTGACTTTTCTTATGTAGATGAAGTTATACAACAATAAATAAGTGAAGGTCACAAAACTGGAACCATGCAGTGCCTAACCTCTGTGGCTGTATGCACAACAGCACCGAAAGTGATTTTTCTGCAATTCCAATGTAAATTAAGGCAAAGGAATAGGTAATATGTTCTTACATCCATCCTTCAACATATATTGATTCAGACACTGTGACAAGTGCCAAGGACACATAAATCAAACAAGATCTTTGTCCTCAAGGGGCTTATGGTCTAGTAAGATGTATTCATTTCTTACAGCTGCCATAACAAAGTGTCATAAACTGGGTGGCTTAAAAAGACATAATTTATTGTCCCTAGTTCAAAAGTCTAGAAGTCTGAAAGCAGGGTGTCAGCCAAGCCATGCTCCCTCGGAAAGCTGTGGTGGAGAATCCCTCCTCGCCTTTTCCTCACTTCTGGTTGTTGCCTGGAATCCCTGGCATTCCTTTGCTCACAGCAGCAGCTTTTTTCGATTTCTGCCTCCATCGTCACATGGCTTCCTCTCTTTGTGTGTCTGTCTGTCTCCCTCTCCTCTTAAAAGGATGCTAATCATAATGGATTAAGGGCCTAACCCACTCCAGTGTAACCTCATTTTAACCAATTACATCTACAATGACTCTACTTCCAAGGTTTTGGGGGCTAGGACTTTAACGTATCTTTTCTGGGGGACACAAGTCTATAACCTAAGGTAAGAATTAATGTGAAATGAATGTGAAAAATTATGGTTGCTATGACAGATGCCTGTGTAAAGTACAGGGTGAGGGCAGGCATAGAGGCAGTAGGT
The DNA here is from genome assembly GCA_004027475.1 of Anoura caudifer. NCBI lineage: Eukaryota > Metazoa > Chordata > Mammalia > Chiroptera > Phyllostomidae > Anoura > Anoura caudifer. The sequence goes on from PVKU01002375.1 coordinate 185,264, forward strand.
TTTACATGGGAAGGTCAGGGAAGATTTAGTAGGTGAGGTGAAACCTGAGCAGATTCTAGAAATGATGCTGAATGTTTGTACAAATAGGGTGTAAGGTGAGTATGGGGAATGGAAGAGCATCCCCTGCAGAGGCAGCCACGAAGACAATTTCAGAATGTTTAGCTACAACCTGAAGAGGGGTTCAGCTTCCTGTTCTCCAGAGAGATAAAAATGATGTCTAAAGACACCTTGGCTCTTTGATGCATCTATGACAGTTATCTGAGATCACTGGCAGCTTCATAATTTCCGTATAGCAGAGGCTGATGGGGGGACAATCTAATTGGAAGACAGGTTAACTAATCAAAGCAATATTTGCATAACGAACACACTGGTTTTACTTAGATATAGATTAATGAAAATAGGAAGGTTGTCTAACAATGCCTTTATTGGCGCTTCAGATAAAATGGAGAAAATGTCAAATGTTTTTATTTCAAAGAATAAGCACAGCCATGAGGAGTTTGAGGGGCAATGATAGAAACTGTGACAAGGGGCCAACCCTCCTCCCAGCCTATCACCCTTTTGCATCCCTAGTGGTTGAGTGCTATTTCTGTTCCACGCCCTGTGCTGAGTGGTTAAATGCATTTTACCTCATTACCCCCAATTTATAGATGCAGGCAGTGAGGTTTAGAGAAATTAAATACATTGCCCCACTCAAACAACTAGTGATTTCACTTCAGCAATAATCTAAACAAACATAATAAAAGCATGAACTAGGATTCAGCTTGCCCAACGCAGCAGCTACTAGCCATTTGTGGCTATTTAGATGGAAATTAATTTAAAATTCTGCTCCTCAGTTACACTAGTCTCATTTAAGGACTCAATAGCCACACGTGTCTAGGGGTCCCATATTGCACAGTGCAGACACAGAACATTTTCATGAAGAATAAAGGGATCACTTTATAACCGAGAACTGCCTCATGATTTGGCACATGCTTGCTTTGTCTTTGTGATCCGACTGGCCTGCCATCACATTCTCCATTGTCCCGAGCAAATGAGAACAGAATAGCCACTATATTAATGAAGTCAATCTAATAGTTCAAAGAAAGAAAAATTGAAAGAGATCATTTTATAAATGCACCCAGATCAAAAGAACCTCCCCTGTGGCAAGCAGTACCATGTTTACTTTGCAATCAGTTATATAGTTTCAATGAAATAACATCATTCATCTCATTAAATGAATGTCTATTTTAATATCATTGGCTCCAAAATCTCATCTAAATTTAATCTGAAAAAAAAAACCTTGGTTTATAAGAACTATAAATATTAGGAGTTTGCCCCTACTTTTATTTTTGTACATTTTAAGATAATGTTAGACTAAAGGCAATTTAAGTAAATGTAAGGTTCAGTGGAGAATTTTCATTCCTCTTTAGAAGGGGCTGTATGTTACCCAAGATTGAGAAACACTGTGAAAACCTTTAGGATGAAGTGACATCACACATCACTTGTGACATACAGTCCCGGGCCCACTGAGCTCACGTGATTGTCAATGTCCTCTCAACTCCAGCTGGACTCCAGCTCCCCCAGCACTAGTACGCCATAATTCTACCCAGGGACATATTAGGATACCAACCGCAGCAACTAGGAAGGCTTTTTTGTCACACTGATGAAGCATTTTACTCCACAATTTTCAAATTATCCCCATTTTAGAATTCATTGAGTAAAACTGGATTTACGCTAGTCATAAATATAGGATTTTCCCACCACCCCTTCACAGTTCTTAATAGTAGGCAAAAAAATGTTTATAGTGAGCAAGGAGACCACAAAGCAAGACTTAAGCCCTTTTTGTTTTCTGGCTCAGGAAAATTTTTCCTCTCTTAATCAGACCCCCTATTCTCAAGCACTTCACTGATGAGAAATAGGACTCAAGAGCGTCATTTTTGTATTAGCACTTCACAATGTTTTACTGAAAGATTTTGTACCTTCTCACAAGCTTTGGCCTCCAATTTCCCCCTTGAAATCTACAGATGATTCCACACTCTGAAACAAACACTGCTTTCCTCACCATAAGTGAGAAACAGAGACATATCCAGGCCTGGCTAACTCACTGGGTGCACCGCAGGGCTGCAGCCAGCTCACGCTGGTCTTCACTGTGATTGCAATAGTCAGAAAAGTTCATTCGGGCAACTTCTACATCACTGGGAAGTCAACTATTATTTTTAGTGGTAACGTATATTACATTGGGACCCCTTATTCATGTTGTTGCACTGTATCCCCAGAACCTTGGTTGAACGTCTTGCCTCTGATTTCTGAAAAGTGCTTGGTAAATATTTATACTATGTCCTGCAAAGTGAGACTTGAAGGCACAGCTTCTTATGGAAGTGGCAAATAAGCTACCAAAACCCTATGAACCAGAAGGATACTCTCAAGTGCCAAAAAACTGTTTATCGTTTTTTAAAATGCCCCCAAGAAATACAAACTAACACTGAGGAGAGTTTTTTAAAATCCACCTCCTTCTCCTTGAGAAGGTGTTTCTAGTTGTTGAGATAAGTAAAGCAGTCTTTTACTCAGATTTTGCAAGTGTAGTTAACTATACTTGTTGAAGTTCAGTTATGCTAAGCTAATAACAATAGTCATTTATTTGGCTCTTAGTCTATACCAGATACTGTGCCAAGTTATTTACATATATTATCTTATTTATTTCTTACAACCACCTAATGACGGTAGGTAGTATTATCTCTATTTTTACAGATTAAAAAAGAAAAAAAATGAGGAGGCTTAGGAATTAACCTGAGGTCACACAGCTACTTAATGCTGGGATCAGGATTTGAATCCAGAACTTCCTGTACCCACCGCCTCATACTCTCAGTTTCACATGCAAAAATACAGGATAGTAAGTGTAATAAGAACCTATATAATAATGACTTATAGTCCAGTTCATTTGTTGCTCCTTCTCAACCTAAGCATTCTGATTTTCAGTATTTACTTCCAACTTCCAGGAAAATGTCAAGATAAAATTTCACGACGGTCAGTTACAAATCATTCTTAAGTTATATTTCAGGTGTTGGCAGCTGAAATACCCTTCACAAAGCACCTTCTTTTCCGCTCTTAGTTCACCAGGTTTGGCCCTGAGTCCTCGAAGCACTTTCATCTCTAGTCAGAGAGTCCTTATGAAGAGAACTCACGCCCCTTTTCATCCCATGGTGAGCCCTCAACAGCGCCCTGCAATCATGCCAGCATCTCTCCAATGGGGTCACCTTTGCAGGAGAGTTCAGCGAGCAGCAGCTGGGCATCCACAGGGCAGGAGTGGAATAATAAATTACCCACTTGAAAAGTCAAGGGGAATTTTGAGGGCCTGGATTTTTTTTTTCTTCCAGGTCTCGGTTAACATCCTAATTTCAGTTAATAAAAAATTACTGATCTTTAGAAAAATACAAGGTTTAAATTCTGGTTACTTTTAGTAGATTTTTGCATTTATTTTTGAGTCTTATTAGGTAACCTTGGATGATTAACCATAATAACCCTGAACTAACCGATCTGTTGTGAAGGCCGCTATGTCCGCCTGCCCTGCCCCCATCTTCAGGCCCAGGGCCAGAACCAGAAAGCCTACCTCTCCATTATTACTTCTTGTCCCCTAAGAGTTTACTCAGGTGAAAATGGACTCCCAGAGAGAAAAGGAACAGTCAGGCAGGTACTGATCTGGTAGTTGTTTCATATGCTATAAGACCTACTCAATAAAATTTACCTGATATGAAATTTGTGATGTTTGTTATGAACTTGTCTCAAGTTTGCACCATGAATAAAAAGGTTTGTAGGCAAATAAGTAATGTCTGCATACTTGCAGTTTGTAAAGACAAAGGATGTTAAGCCTAAAGAAAAAAAAAAAAAAAACATCTTCTGCCATGGGCTTAATTGTGTTTTCCCCAAATTCATATGTTGAAGCCCCAACCCCAAACAGGATGGTGTTTGGAGATGGGGCCCTGGGGAGGTAGGTTTAGATTAGGTCACAAGGGTGGGCTCTCCTGATGGGATACCATCAAGCGATACCGGAGAGCGACTTGCTTGCTTGCTCTGCCTTGGAAGGACAGACAAGCCAGGAAGAGGACTCTCACCAAATCCAACCATGCTGACAGCTGATTTCAGACTTTAGCCTCCAGAACTGTGAGAAAATTAATTTCTGTTGTTTAACCATCTAGTCTATGGCATTTTGTTATGGCAGCCCGAGTTGATTAATATACCTATTTGCATGAAAAGATTATTAATAATCTTACAGTTACCATTTGTGTATGTTTGTTGATAGGACCTTGTCTGCAATGCTTTTATGATACTCTTTAGTGTGGAACTGATAAAACCGTCTTAAAAAAATTGTGCAGTGAAGCTTTTTCAATAGTTTGGACAGAGTTGAAGGCAAATAGTCAGAATTTATGAACTTTTTACTCTTTTGCCTCAAAACTCTAAGGAAGTTATTGTGTAGCGTAATAAATGTTACAGCCAATGAGAGGCACCTGGGCACATTCTCATAGCATAGTTTCAGATTTTATTTTAAGAACATTAAAATGGAATGGGTTTACGCCAATAATTGTTGAAGATCAATATTGTATTATTCTCTCTACTTTTGCGGATATTTAAAAATATTGATAATACAATGTTTTAAATGGCTGCATACATGCATACAAGCTACGTATGAGCTAATGGCTGGACAAATTCACTTTGCAATTTGTGTGGTTGCTTAGTTGTGTTTTGGTCCATAACCATTTTAAAAAATGGAAAATAACAACCTCCTGCCCCCTCTTTAAACAGCACAAACTGTGCCAGGGGAGAGGATGAGAGACAATGTTTTGTGCTCTATTTTCACAGCTGTCTTATCAGTTTCCTAAACTCAATGAGGGTGGAGCACAGGAATTTCACTATGGGGCACTCATGGCTTCACTGTTATGATTTGAAGATAACACCATCTTTCCAGGCTATCCTCTTGGAGTAAAGACATTTACCCAGGGGAGGCCGGGAGAGGGATTGTCCCTTAAAGATGTCTTCATAGAGTTTACAGAGTGTTTGATGCTAAACCATCTCTGGACAACACTGCCAGCGTGGTGGGAAAATGATTTGGTATTCAATTGTTCTCACTTGGGCACTTTCCCATGCTATGCATAGTTCAACTAGATAAGGCCTCTCCATTCCATTTTACCCCCCCTCCAGCCTAAAATTCCCTGAACCATAGGTGTGGCAGGCTTCTTGCTTTGTTCAGGATGAAGTAGGGCAAGATCTGTCAGGTAAATAAGGAAAGTACCCCTGAGTCTTCTTGCCTGCTGACGTCATGGCTGTGCTCTCTTGGCTTTAGTGTGGAAATGAGAATTTCCACATTTTCAAAGGGAGTGTCTGTTATTGTTCATCAGCTGAATAATTATTGAGGTTCTTGATCTCTTTACATGATCTGGATTTCCCTGCCTGTGAGATATGCATTGAGCTGAGGACTTGATAAAAAGCAGAAGGGCTTTTTCTTTTTTGCAGAGTTTTCATTTTATTCGTAACCTAGTTTTAGACCAGAGGTGTGGGTGGTGAGCATCTAGGCCCTCGGTAAGGCACCACACCATCTATTAGAGTTGTACAGAGTGAATAGAAAAGTGCCTGTAACCCACTTTTAAAAAAGTTTTTCATAACATAGACTCCGAAACCCTGGAAAACTCTCCAGGGCATGGAATTATTGACAGTGTTTCTTGGTAGAAGAAAATTCTCAAAACAACTAAATACTCATTGCTCCTATAGTTCACAATGTCGAGGGGGAAAGGAGGGCACGAGTGACAGACTAGAGACGTTGGGGATGGCTCGGCCTTCGGGACTGGTCAACCACTCATTCGCACGAAGGTTTGGACTCCAAACCCAGAAAGGTTACCGAGTTCGGGGAATTGCAGTTGGAATAACTATTAGATTTATCACAACAGATTTTCATCAGAAATTTTCCTCCAAAGGAAAGCATACAGTAATGCTTTGGTTTACATTAATGTTTGCTCTTTCCCTTTGTTTTTGCAGACTTTTTTTTTTTAAATTTTTATTTTTCAGTTACAGTTTACTTTAAATATTTTATATTGGTTTCAGTATAGTGATTAGACAATCATATACTTTATAAAGTATCCCCCCCCCGATATTTCCAGTCCCACCTGGCACCATACATAGTTGTCACATATTATTGACTATATTCCCTGTGCTGCACTTTACATCCCCGTGATGGTTCTGCACCTACCACCTGTGCTTCTCAGTCCCCTCACCTCTCTCACCCAGTCCCCCCAACCACCCTCCTCTCTGGCAACCACCAGTCCACTCTCTGTGTCTAGGAGTCTGTTTCAATTTTGTTTGTTCATTAATTTTGTTCTTCAGATTCCACAGGTAAGTGAAATCATAGGATATTTGTCTTTCTCTGACTTTTTTTCCAGAATTTTTAAGGTAAATTTGTTACTTATGCTTTCATCAGTATGAATCATATTTTCAGAGCTCATGAGATATGTAGCAATGTTATTAGGCATCAGGGAAAGTTATAAAGTTTAACTCACAATGGCCGTAGGTTTCAAGGATCTTACTTTCCACTAAGTTGTTAAACAAATATTTCTTGAGAGCCTGCTATGTGCTGGGACATTCTAAATGCTGGGCCTGTAGCAAAACACAGGAGATACAAGGTTCTAGTTCTCACACATCACGTTCTAATGTGTGAGTGGACCCCACAGAGCAGGGGGGGCATCAGGTTCTAACAAGCACTAATATGAAAATAAAACAGGAGAGAGTGATAGAGACTAGATAAGTGAGTATGTTAAATTGGGTGGCAAGGGAAGGCCATTCTGAGAGGGTGACATTTGAATTGAGACCCAAGTATTGGGAAGAAGCCAGAGGTAGAAGATCAAGGGAATTCATATTCTAAGGAGGAGGGGCAAATAGTACAGAAGCTCCAAAACGTAACATGTTCGAGGAACAGGAAGATAGCAAGTATGGCTGGGGCTTAGAGAGACCAGAAACCTGATGGTGCAGGGGTGTCCAACCGGCAGCCCACGGTTCTGTGTGCCCCAGGAGGGCTGTGAATGCGGCCCAACTGCAAAATCATACATCTACTTAAAACATTATAAGATTTTTTTGTGATTACATGTTGCAATGTATTTAATGTGTGGCCCAAGATAACTGTTTTTCCTCCAGTGTGGCGCAGAGACACCAAAAGGTTGGACACCCGGACAGAGCCTTGAAGTCCAGATTTTATGCTAAACATGATGGAAAGCCATCAAATGGTGAATATGGAAAGCCATATTCAGTGGAAGGGTGATATCTGATTTTCATGTTAAAATATTACTCTGGCTTCCATGTGGAGAATCAATTATATAAAGTGGATGTAACAGTAATTCCAGTCAGATAATGGTGGCTTAGAAGAAGATAAAGATGAAGAGAAGTAGACAGATTTGGGAAATTTGGGAGGTAGAGGAGAGTACACAGCACTTGGTAAATTTCACAGGGGGGAGATGAGGGAATGGATGATCCCCAGACCCATGGCAGTGGGCCCCTGTGAGAGCTCTTTGCCAGGCAAGGAAGCTGGGAGACTAGCAGATCAAGCTGGGGAAACAAAGGCATGTTAATTTGGAAAGTAAACATCTAAATTATAGGCAGTTGGTAAGGAAGGTTGGAGCTGGAAATGTAAATTCGGCAGGTATCGGCACAGACCGTGGGATAAGAGCCAATGAAGTAGGTTGAAGAGAGAATGAGAGGTGAGGAATGAAGGCGGTGGCGATGGTCAATGTTTTATAAGGTGAAACTGTAATGGAGAACAGAGAAAATAGGGTTGCAGGAGCATATGGGGTCAAAAAATAGGTTTTTGAAAAATAGTGACTATGGTATATTTTTAAAAGATACAAGACATAAATTCTCTTATGAGCTGATGGGAATGAGGTAGGACAGAGGAAAAATTACAATCTCAAGAGGATGTCTGGAGCTTACCTATTCATCTCCTCCAAACATAGACTCAAAGAAAGAAGAAAATTTGGAAAATTAAAAGTATAGCTTACTGTTTGGTGTATATGTATTGCAGGCTTTAGGAGAGGAATGGGTCAGAAAGAGAAGGTAAGCATGGGCAAAAGGGAATTAGAGGCAGAAGAAGAAGGAAATGTAATTTTTAAAAATATTGTAGAGTCAGAAAATACCTCAGTGGGACCTGGGGAGGGAGCTCAGGAATGAATGGATTATGCTTCTTCCTTTAGAGACATCTTTAGTTCCATCAGGCACAGAAGTCTTTCTGGCCTGGAGAGGACAGCAGTTAAAAATGGTGCTCATAAGACGATATGATGCTTCCCTGACCAGTGTGGCTCGGTTGGTTGGGCATGGTCCTACAAAGTGAAAGGTTGCCGGTTCAATTCCTTGTCAGGGCCCATGTCTGTGTTGTGGGTGTGGTTCCTGCTTGGGGGCATGTGAGAGGCAACCGAATGTTGTTTCTCTCACACATCGATGTTCCTCTCCCTTTCTCCCTCCCTTGCCATCTGCTAAAAATAAATAAATAAAATCCCCCAAAATAAGATGATGATGCTATATACAGGGTGGGACAAAAGTAGGTTTACAGTTGTGAGTACACAAAACAGAATTTATTCTGGTATTATTATTTATGAATTATTGTATTATTTTCCATATGAATAACTGTAAACCTACTTTTACCCTACCCTGTATAGAGAATCCTAAAGATTCCACCATAAAAACTATTAGAATTGATAAATAAATTCAGTAATGTAGCAGGATACAAAATCAATACTCAGAAATCAGTTGCATCTTTTATACAGCAATATTGAACAATCAGAAAGAGAAATTAAGAGAACAATTGCATTTACAATTGCTTAAAAAAAATACCTAGGAACAAAACTAACCAAGGAGATAAAAGACTTGTACTCAAAAAATTTATAGGACATTGTAGAAAGAAATTGAAGAAGATAAAAATAAATGAAAGCATATACCATTCTCATGGATAGAAAGAATTAACATCGTTAAAATGTCCATACTACCCAAAGCAATCGATAGATTCAATGCAATTCCTATCAAAATGCCAATGGCATGTTTCATAGAACTAGAAAAGGTAATCCTAAAATGTATATGGAACCACAAAAGACCCCAAATAGCTAAAGCAATCTTGAGAAAGAAGGACAAAATTGGAGGTATCATGCTGTCTGATATAAAACTGATACCAGATCTGATAGTAATCAACAGCATGGTACTGGCATAAAAACAGACACACATATTAATGGAATAGAACAGAGAACCCAGAAATAAACTCATGCCTATCTGGTCAATTAATCTATGATAAAGAAGGCAAGAATATACAGTAGGGTAAAGACAGTCTATTCAATGGTGTTGGGAAAACTGGAAACATACATGCAAAAAATGAAACTAGACCACCTTCTTACGCCACATACAAGAATAAATTCAAAATGGGTTAAAGACTTAATAAGACCCAAAACCATAAAACCAGAAGAAAAATAGAAAAATAGGCAACAAATTATGACATTGCTCTTTGTTATATATATATATATATATCTCCTTGGGCAAGGGAAACAAAAGAAAAAATAAAGAAATGGGACTATATCTAACTAAAAAATTCTTGCACAGTAAAAGGAAACCATCAACAAAATGGAAAAGACAACCTACCAATGGGGAGAAGACATTCACCAATGATACATCTGATAAGAGGTAAATATCCAAAACTTATAAAGAATTCATACAACTTAAAACCAAAACACTCCCCAAACAATCCAGTTTAAAGTGGGCAGAGGACCTCAATAGACATTTCTACAAAGAGGACATTAACATGGTTAATAGACATACAAAAATGCTCAACATCACTAATCATCAGAGAACCACAATTAGACATCACCTCACACCTGTCAGAATAGCTATTACCCATAAATCAACAAACTATAAATGTTCTCAAGCATGTGGAGAAAAGGGAATCCTTGTGTCTTGTTGGTGGGATTGCAAATTGGTGCAGCTACTATGGAAAACAGTATAATGGTTCCTCAAAACAGTAAAAGTACAACTACCATACAACCCAGCAATTCCACTTTTGCATATTTACCCAAAGAAATCCAAAACACTAATTGAAAAGATATATGTGCCCCTATGTTCATTGCAGCATTATCTACAATAGCCAAGATATGGAGGCAACAAGTGTTGAAAAGAGGAGTGGATTAAAAAAGTGGTACATATATATAATGGAATATTACTGGGCCATTAAAAAGAATAAACTCTTACCATTTGTAACAACATGGGTGGACCGAGAAAGTATTATGCTCAGTAAAATAAGTCTGACAGAGAAAGACAAATACCATATGATTTCACCTATATGTGGAATCTAAAGAACAAAATAAACAAAGAAAACAGAAACAGACTCATAGATATAAACTGATGGTTGCCAGATTGGATTGGGGGTTGGGGAGCTGGGTGAAAAGAGGATGGGATTAAGAAGTACAAATTGGTAGTTACAAAATAGTCATGGGGATGTAAAGTACAGCATAGGGAATATAGTCAATAATATTGTAATAACTATGCAGGGAGCCAGGTGGGCACTGCACTTATCAGGTGGATTGCTTCATAAATTATACAGAGGTCTAACGACTATTCTGTACACCTGAAACTAATATAAAATAATATTTAATGTCAGCTGTAATGGAAAATTTAAATAAAAGAAGGCTGTTATATGCATCACTCAGAACAGTATTTTACTTATTTTTAAAAAGTATTCTTTTCCTCAAAGAACATTGAGTGATTGAATGTTAACAAAATAAACCCCTCAGAAATATATGAAAAAAAAAAATTTGGTTCCTCTGGCACCCAGACTCCATCCCCAGGGGCTTTCCAAAATTCACCTCATTAACATAAACTCATTGTCTTTGAAGGGGTCTTATTATGCATAACCAAGGGCATTTATTTCACCTTCATGAGCTATTTCAAAGACTGAGGACAAAACTAAATATTATAATAAGAAATACCCCTCTGGCTTTTAATAGGGATTTATTAGCATCTTGGGGGCTCTGTTCTCGAAAGAGTGAACAGAGACCAAAGACATATATTTCTTATTACAAATCATAATGTTACAAGACTGAATTGTACTCCCCCAAAGTTATGTTGAGGCCCTGACCACCAATGTGATTGTATTTTTAAAGATAAGGCCTTTAAGGAAGTAATTAAGGTTAAATGAGGTCATAAGGTTGGGGCCCTCTCCTGATAGCACCCAGAGGCCTTGTGAGAAGAGAAATCTTCACGCACAGAGAAAAGGCCTTGTGAGGACACAGCAAGAAGGTGGCCATTTGTAAATCAAGGAGAGGCTGCACCAGAAACTGGCCCTGACAGTATCATGATCTTAGACTTCCAGCCTCTCCAACTACAAGAAAATAAATTTCTGTCTTTTAAACCACTTCATCTGTGGTATTTTGTTATGGCAGCCTGAGCAGACTAATACATCTGGGATAGAGTCCAAACAGGAATTTTTTTTTTTTTTTTTAATAAACTCCCTGGGTGATTCTAATGAGCTGGCAGCCAGGCTGGAGAAACACTGAGCTAGACAGAAAACTGGAGACACCTATAAAAAGATAAATAGTCAAGGTGACAATGCAGGGAAGCCAAGGAGGAGGAGGAGCAGTCCAGAGGAAGACAGCCAGCCTCCAGGATGCCTTTAGCACCCTCTTGGCACAATTTCAGCTCAGGCATGCCAGAGTAATTACGATCAGAGTAGGGTGGCGGTGCCCTTAGCATTCATCTGCTCCCGATAATCTCATCTAAATATTTTGTTTCTGCTGCCTCCACTCCATCTTGGTTGTCCCTATCCTGTGCTGTACTATGACCACAGGCCAAATATGGCTTGTCCCTATTTTTATAAATAAAGTTTTATTGGAGCCATAGTCACACTTATGTGCTGTCTATGACTGCCTTTGCACTACAGCGGCAGAGTTGAGGATTTGTAACAGAGACCATATAGCCCACAAGTCCCAACAATTTACTATCTAGCCATTGACAGAAAAGGTTTGCTGACCCCTGTTCTGGTAGATGGCTAGTGGTTAGCCAGAGACCAGCCATTGGTGTATTAGTGCCTCACTAGTCCAAGAGAATAAAAATCCTTACTAGTATACCCACATCAACATTTACTGGGCACCTACTATGTGTCAGACCCTATGGTAAGAAGTAGGATATGACAATGGACAAGAGAGCCATATTGCCCTTACGCTCAAGCAAGTGGAGCCACTACTGTAGCCCCTCACTTTAGAGGAGTGTGCATATTACAAACACACAGAAGAACAAACACATGAAAGAATGCAAGGTGCTTGGCATTGGTGCAGCCCGACCTGGAACTCTAAACGGCTCCTCTTACAACTCACACCATTCAGGCCCCAGGAGAGGACTTTGCTGTATCCCTGACAGTGTGTCCTCAAAAGTAAAGATGACTGTGTCAGAATGCCACAGAGGTTTGTGGGTTATGCCGCTGCAGATGTTGGAGGAAGACACTTTTTTGGCACGCAGGGAGGATTTGAGCAGTGGAAGGGCTTCGGTAAGAGAAAAGGCAAATAAGTTGTCAGATCCTTCCTGTCAACATGAATGCAATAGATTGTTGCAAAAAGAATTATGATTTCCCCATGGGGCGGAGGGTCTATTTTCATGCTTAATATTCTTTCAGTTTGCCGTTCTGGCAGCACTTTAGGAAGTAGTATAACTATATCAAACAATTCACATTATATTTGTTCATTGTGTAGGTCTCGATATGGCATATGAAGAGTGATACCAATTCTTCACTAACAGACGTTGTGCACTCAAATTGAAATCCTTTTATTTATGTATATATTTAATAAGATTTGATTAAATTTACACAAAATTAAATTTAAAATTTGGCTTTAAATTATTTTGATTTAAATGACATTTAATTGTACTTTTATTTTTGTCTTAATTTTAACACATAGGTTTGATAATTCAGAAGAGAAATAACATATATAAAATATTGTCATGTTTTGCTTTCTTATTTTTACTTTAATTTACTTTTTGGTGAAAATGATCCAAATTTTATGTACTTGTTAAAACAATTTTATTTATAATCCTTCAGATTATTAAGAGCAATTGAACATACATTATGTAAAAATGTAGATTATAATAATGTAATTACTAGTTCACCAAAATGAAGACAAAAAATAAATTTTGTAAAATAAATATACAATAGTTCTTCAATTGTATGTCATTTCATTACTTATCAAAACATTGATTAGTATAACATTCAGACATTTACAGTAGTAATTAAATTGTCTTTAATAATTTGCCAATGTTTAATCACATTAAAATCACAGCTTTACCCATTTTTTAACCACATATGAAGAAATATTTGTCAGTGTTACTATTTAAGGTATTTTACTTAACTCTTTGTTAGCTTGTAGTTTATAATGTAGTTTACAATTCTTAAATATTTAGACAGATGTTATATGGGACTCTATTTATACTCTGGCCCTGGGGCTCACAAGTGGAGAAGCAGGCCTATAAAATCGACCCAGTCCCTGTCCTCAAGGAGCTTACAATCTGGCAGAGGACACAGGTAGGCCTCTGTGATTATTGCTGTGACCCAACAAGAGGGTGCTAGGGAAAAATCTACAGGGAATGGGGTGTGGTGAGGGAGGACTTCCTGGAGGAAGTTATTTCTAGGCTAAGCACTAAGAGGTAAGTAGTTGTTAACCAGGTAAAGGTGGGGAAGGGGTGGAAGTGAGGAAAAAAACTTAAGAGAAGGAGAGTTTTGGGCAGAAAGAATAGAATATGACAGGGACAGCACAGTTTTTTTATGAAGGGCCAGATAGTAAATATTTGCTTTTCTGGCCATACAGTCTTTGCTGCAACTGTCCACTCTGCTGTTAAGTTTGTATGTGAAGGTTGTAGTGTTGTATGTGTTGTAGAAAATACATAAATGAATGGGTGTGGATGTGTTTCCATAGAACTTTAGTTACAAAGCAGGCAGCAGACCCGTGGATCCTAGTTTGCCAACCCCTATTGATATGTGGAGAGGCCCAGAGTTGGGAGAAAGTGTCCTCGAGGGATGGACAATCGGACGCACAGCGGTGAAGGAAGGGATGCAGGGGAATGAAGGAAGCAGGAGTGATGAATACGGGGAGGCAGGAGCAAGGCTGCAGAAAGCAGATGGGAGGAGTCTGGATGCAGAGACTGAAGAGGGTGCTGCTGGCAGGCATCATGACATTAGGTGGGCAGAGGGAGAAAAGAATGGTTTGGAGAGAGAGCCAGGGAGTGGTCGTAGAGAAAAAGAGGGAGGGCAAGGGTCAGCTTCCCAGACTTATGGCAGGCAGTGATAGAAGGGGAGGTGGGAAACCTGGGGAAGCAGACTTGTGGGGAGGGCTGGAGGTAGGTGATGGGATCTATCGTACAGAAGGCTCAGCACAGCTCCTGCCACACACACTTGGCTCCATACATACACAAAACTTTTGTCAGAAATGTGGCCAGCAGTTTCTATGAAAGCATAGTCTACAAATCCTGAGAAAGTCAGAGGGAAACTGAACGTGCAGAGCTAAATACCTTTGTAATGACAATCCTGGAGAATAATTACTATTGACAGGTTTTCTCTAGCCTGTGGGGACAGCAGGCTTTCGTTACTCTGGTTCCCTTTTATTCACAACTAATTTCACAACGGCACGAGGCCCCAGTATCTGCTCGTAACAATAGCCAACTTGGTCAGGAAAGACAGCTTCATCCAGGCAGTAAATCTGGTCAACCAGATGGACTGGCACTTCAGACACCAAGTGTCCCAAGATGCAGGATTTGTTGCTGGCTTAGGGGTAGGGGTGGGGTGCAGTGATGTTCCAATAGCCCCTCACCCACAGCCATGCCTGAAGTGGTATCCTGTGTGAATTGAGGATGTTCTGGAGAGGTGAGTGAAGGGAGGCAGCTTCGGAGAGCACTCTTTGACCCACCTCCTCACTGGGGGAGGAGTGCAGGGGTGGGGGGGAGGTGGCGGAGGGAGTTTGGGGGTAGAGAGCGGGAGGTTGCCTGTTAGTGGTGTTCCTCCATCAAGCCAGAACAAGGATAACATTTCCATCAGTGAAACAATTTGGAGATTCTCTGGATTCGAATTTATGGGCCTATGGCATTTGTCATCAATCAGAAGTATACTCTGTAGAGCGACCTGCCTTAGAACAAAGGCTGGTGGGGCAGCCTTTGAGGAGGGGTCACCCTCCTCAAACAGTGGGAAGCAGGGTTCCATCATCTCACCTGGATGCTGGCTATCCTGATTCCCCTGCTGCCCCCTTCCAATCTGTTACCCAACAGGCTGCCTGAGTGACCTTTTTAAAATGTAAATTGGATCTTGTCACTCCTCCCTTTAAAAGCCTTTAATGGTTTCCCATTGCATTTAGGAGAAAATCCTAACTCCTCACCACCACGGCCTGCCCTTTAGCTGTGGCCTAGACCTGCCTCTCAGCCCTCTCTGCTGGATTCCTCCATCCCAACCACACTGGCTTTCTTTCAGTTCTTCCGATAACCCAAGCTCCTTCCCCCGTTAGGGTCCTTGTTCCCTTATTCTAGAAAGCTCTTTGCACTCCCTACCCCTAACATGGCTGGGTGCTTCTTCTTTTCAGATATCCATTTAAAAATTACCTCCTCAGAGGGACCTTTTCAGATTACCCAGGTAGGTTGGGTCTGCCGGTCTTATTCTGGCACAGCACTGTGTGTGTTTATTATCATAAAACTTGACAGGGTTTATAATTTTTTATCATTTATGTGTTTGTGTGCTTATTGTCCTCTCCCCTCATTAGGCTGAAAGCTGCTTGGAGGCAGGGACCATAATTACTTTGTTCACTGTAGTCTCAGAAACCAGCACAGTGCCTGGCGCATGTGCATACTCAGTGAATGTTTGCTGAGTAAATGAGTAAGTGAGTAAATAGGCAGCCATTCAACTGATCCATCAGTTAATGGATGCATTTGTAAGTACTTATATGCTCATGTTTACTTGTATAATTTCTGCTCTGGTTAGCCACTGCTGCTTTACAAACCACAGAATATAGCGGCTTAAAACAGCAACTTACTATTTGTCGTGTTCTGTGTGCTCATCGGTCCCAACTGGGCAGTTTTTCTTGGGATATCTCATATGGTTGCAGTCAAGTGGCAGCTAGGGCTGGAGTCATCTGAAGTGACCGTTGACATTGGCTGTCAGTGGAAAGCACAGCTGAGCTGTCAACTAAAGCACCGACACGTGGGCTGGGGTCTCCATGTGCCTTGGGCTTTTCATAGTGTGGGTAAGTACTAGAGAGAGTGTCCCAGGGAAGTGTCTCTTTGTACCTAGGAGACACAGGCAGAAGCTGCAAGACCTAGCCTCAGCCCTGGCCAGTGTGGCTCAGTTGGTTGGGTATCATCCGGCAAAATGAAAGGTTGCTGGTTCAATTCCCAGTCAGGGTGTATGTCTGGGTTGTGGGTTCAGTTCCCGGTCAGGGCATGTGTAAGAGGAGAGGCAACTGACTGATATTTCTCTTTCACATCGATGTTTCTCTTCCTCTCTCTCTTCCCTTCTCTCTAAAAAATAAATAAATAAAATCTTTGAGAAAAGACCTATCCTCGTAAGTCCCACAGTGTCATTTAAGTTATATTCTAATAGTCACGAGTAAGTTGCAAGGCAGCCCAGATTCAAGGAGGCACTTTAAAGTTCCACAAAGGCGTAAACACTCGTTCTAAAGGCAGGGCTCACCAGGAGCCATCTTTCCAGCCACAGTCTCTTATACCACGATTATGTAGATGTTTCTATTCCTAGTTTACATTCCTTTGCTTATTTTTCTTAGGCTCTCACCCAAACCTTCTATAATTTGTCTCCTTTATTGCAATGCCACTCATTGGTTCAGGTTGAGCATCTCTTCCTTGAGTCCTCAGAGGGCTGAAGTTAGTCATTCTATTTCCAGGGACTCTAGGAAACGGTCTACATTTTGGCCGTTAACTTGCTGTGGGAGGAGCAGCAGATTTTCTGTGCCTCTTAGCGTGGCAGAAGAGAGACCGGTGCTGCTGGTCACCGTCCAGGAATCTTGGTGCTCACTGTTCATCGCTGAGAGCGGTACACCAAACCCAGCCAGCACTCCCAGCACTGAAATCACTGGCTTTCAGAGCTAAGCCCAAGGAGATTTGAGTTTGGGATGGTTTCAAGGGCAGGATATGCCAGCCCTGTCTCCATTTTGCCTTGTACCTAGTGTTTTTATCCAAATGTGAAAAGCTCTCTC
This sequence comes from Anoura caudifer, assembly GCA_004027475.1. Lineage (NCBI taxonomy): Eukaryota > Metazoa > Chordata > Mammalia > Chiroptera > Phyllostomidae > Anoura > Anoura caudifer. The sequence continues at coordinate 202,477 of PVKU01002375.1, forward strand.
TCTCTCTCCACCTCCCCTGTACTCCTGAAACACCGCCTCCCCACCCCCCATCCAAATGTCCTTCCAGCTGCTATTTTTGATTCTGGCCTCGAGGCAAATGTTTCACTGTAGCAAAATTACTGTAAAATTCCTTCCTGTGCTCCCACAGATAATGGGACAATTCCCTAGAGAACCTACTACTTCACAAATGGCCTAGAGACAATCCCAAAAGGCAGATCTAAGAAAACAGAGCTATCATAAAAGGTTATCATCAGAAAGACGGGTCAAACAATATGATTGTTTTTAATGGCACTGGCTGAAGCTAGGTCCATTTTCTTTCTCTTTTGTACATCAAATCAGTTTCAAAGCACCAAAGACAACCAAGAGGCAGAAAATAGTGTTATAAAGTTTGCTGATGGGCCCGTAAATACACAAACTTGGGATATAAAAAGAACTTTAGCGGGCAGTGTATAAACAAGGAGAAAATCTTACCCAAAAACAACTTGAAAGACTGCAAAGGAAGCAGCATCCTTGAGAAAACAATGAGTCATAAATCTTTTTTTTTTTATTTTCAACTTCGCTGATGAACAGGGAATCCACAAAACGGCCAGCATGAATACTGATGATAGACGTTTCCACCTCATTGCCATTCCACCGTGTCTGGGGAGGGTCTGCGGATGGTCTCGTCAAGTTTATGAAGTCAGACTGTCTGAATTATCATGAAAAGGATTCCTCCAGTTAAGCAGTTCTGGAAATTCGTGTGTTGTCGTGAAGTACTACTTTGGTTGCTAATTTGTTGCTCCCTTCATGCTTCAGCTATTGAAGACTTCGAATTCATTAGTTCAGTACTAAGACAAGTTCAGATGGACACCTTTGTTGGGTCCATTTTAGATGATAAAAAGAGGTTGTTTATTGTATAAGAGAAAAAAAAAAAAAAAACATAAAAGCCCTTCCTAAGAAAAAGAGGCGAATCAGGATGTAATTTACAAAAACTACAAAGTTGATGGCCAAGTGTTCCCTGAAGAACTCTCCCAGGGGACGGGCAAGTAGAAAGATAGAGACTTATGAGGACAAATACACAGGCATTGAGTAGATTTAGCTTCAGTTCCTCATCCCTGCCTCTCTCCATGTGACCTCGAAGATCCTCTCCAAATGCAGAAGAGTACATTTTTCTGCCCTTTGACTGACTGACTCCCTTTGAGTTTGGTCATCTGATTTACCTGGGCTAAAGGAACATTCACATCTGTGATGCAAATAATGGCTTATAAAAGCACTTGTTCAGTTGAACGTGTTACTGAGGTATAAGATACAGAGGTATAAGATACCTCTGGCATTGCCTAGAGAAGAATGCGCCCAGGCTGGCTGGCTGGTCCCAAAAGGTTAGGAAGGACACTTGGAATAGAGAGAGTTGCCCTGCTAAGCTCAGACTATAAGACAGCCCCAGCTCTTTTGGAGAAACCCAAGTCAAGATAAAACTTTCAAAGTCTCAGGCTCATTCCTTAAACAAGGGGAGGCTTTCTGTGGTTGCAGGTAGGGATGGTGGGCCTATTACACAAATATCCAGTAATGTCTCTGTGGAGACGTGCATGAGTGAGCCCAGTCTAGATCGGCCAAGCCCAATCAATCTCCAGATTCCCAGGCTGTATAATAATAAGGGATTATTATTATGGATCACTATTGTTATACAACAATAACTAACCAATAGAGGTGTTATGGGATCATATTGACTCCCCAGGTAGTTCCATAACCTTAGAATAGTGCTAATATCATAAAGGTTAATAAGCAAATGAATCTATAGCAAAAACATTAGTGGATATTTTCATAATGGGTCCATCATTCCTATTCAAAACAACAGAAAGGGTGCTGACTGGGGCGCCTTACTTGGCTGGGCATCATCTGGCAAAGCAAAAGGTCACTGGTTTGATTCCCAGTCAGGGCACCTACCTAGGTTGTGGGTTTGGTCCCCAGCTGGGATGTGTATGAGAGGCAATCAATTGATGTTTCTCTCTCACATTGATGTTTTTCTCTCTTTCTCCCTTCCTTTCCCTTATTCTCTCTCTCCAAAAAAAAAAAAAAAAAAAAAAAATCACAGAAAGCCTTCCCTAGTTTAAGGAAAAAATCCTGAGACTTTACTGAAAGCTCCTTCTTGGCTTGAATGCCTCCACAAGTTGACGCTGAGGTAAGGATTCAAGAGCAAGTAGTTTATTTAAGCAGTGTAAGTGTAGGAGTGGGTGATGCAAGGAAGGAAAAGCAGACAATGAAGAATGTGTTGCCAAGCCAACTACTATGAGCAACTGGAGCTTAATCCCAGTGGGCAAGTCTGAGAACCAAACTAGAATAGGCCTCAGAGTAATTCCACTCAAGGGATGGGGAGCTGGGCTATTCCTTCAGCTCCTGCCAGTCATTGGCTAAGGGCAGCCACAGGGGAATCACATCCAGCCACATCCAGCAGCCACACTAGCAGTGACCACAGAGCACCATCAGGCAAGGAAACGCAGGTGCCGGCCACTAGAAGTCTGGTAGCCCTGCAGTGGAAGAACTAAGGCAAAGGGGTAAGAGTGGCGCACTGACAGCATCTGTTCTGGTTTTAATTCAACTTGGGGAGCATGTGAAACCATTTTACACTGGGTGCTGGGCAAGTCAAGCATGTGCAGGTCAGATTGGAGCGGCAGGACTCCATGTGTGCTGACCAGAGCAGCGTCGTCCTCCACACCAGTTTCCTTTCATACTCTGCACCTTTTCCCGTGGCCTTTCCAGTCCTTTCTCCTTCCCTCATCTCACTTTCCAGGGTGTCCATTCCCCCAAGGGGAAGATGTGTGGTAACACCCACCGCTGGCTCTTATTGCAGCTGCCCACGGATTGATCATTCAGGCCAGTCTAGTCCATGGGGCAAGGAGATTGATGCGATCTATGGTATAGGGACTACAGGGCCTTTAATTTTACAGTATCTGCAGGTGCAATGTCAGGCTTCCCTCTGAAAGCCATCGCCATACACTGTGATAAGTACAGTCGCACCTAACACCACGCAGTAGATGTGCGTTTAAAAAAACCACATCAATCAGTGCTCCTCAGACTTTTCCACCAAAGTCCCATTATCAGCAGAAAAAAGTAAACCAGGTATCCCAAACCATCTTGTAGCCCAAAGAGAGTGTACCTGAATGTAAAGACATTTCAAATTACTTAACACTGAAGGTTATGGACATCATGTTTTGTCTGCCAGCATGGTTTCCCTGGAGGAAATCAGAGTCCCCTGCTGCATTATTGTCAGTGGGCTGTCATTGGTATTGGCGCTGATCCCTGGTCACAGGGCTGGGCTGCTGATGCAAGCGAGGCCAGCCGTGCTACCCCACTGCCACATCTCTCCAGGCCCTGCTGCAGTTTTCTTTTGTTAATAGGTATATGGATAGGAGGAGGAAGAAGTTGGTTTTCTTCTTGTGGGTGGCCAAGCATTGGTAAATGAGGACCTCGAGTTGCCAGCAACCAACTTCAACTCGGGGACAGCCTGCACTCAGAATAAGGCCAGGCAGAGCGGCAAGCCAGAAAGAGAGCTAGAGCTCTGACAGCGTAAATGGAGTGCCTGCATCCAACTGTGCCTGAAGCTTCAGGGGTTTTCCTGTCAAGTGAACCCTCCCCAAAAGGGGCTGGGGCGGGTGAGTTTGCTTAGGCTAGTTCATTTGCAATTGAGAGATTTCTAAATTGTTTAAGAAAATAGATATTCCAGTAAAAGTGCCTTGTTTATCCTGTGGCTTCCTATTTCCCCCAGCACATTATCATGCATCCCCTAGGAACGCATGAGGCCTTATATCTTTATTTTATTCATTTTTAGAGAGTGGGTAAGGGAGGGAGAAAACAGGGAGAGAAACATCAATGTGCGAGAGAAGCATCTATCAGTTGTCTCTCATATGCGCCCTGACCAGGGACCAAAACTGAAACCCATGCATGTGCCCTGATTGGGAATTGAACTGGTGACCTTTTGCTTTACAGGACGACGCCCAACCAACGGACCCACACCACTCAGGGCCAGGCCTTACATCTTTTTTCCGAGATGTTTTAACTGCACCTCTGACTATTTTTCAGACCAACGTTGATTCTGAACACTTCTGCTCTGAATTTCCTCAACCCCCTGCCCCCCAACCTGAACCTCCTGTGAAGAAGAGCTCAAGCTCTTGGTTTTGTCACATCCCAGCTACCTGTGTCCCTCACTGTTCCCTCGAACACAGGTTTGCTCCCAGGTCTTCTTGGATCCTCTGCTTTCCACTTAGTATTACTCTCTGCAGAGACATCCCTCTTCTCTGCTTTATTATCCCTGCCTTCCTGATGGTGGTCAATCTAACCTTTGAGAAAAATCAAATCCATGAGCTATTGAGAGAGAAACTTGTGACAAATTTCTGGGGTCAAAACCAAGAGGACTCCCTGGCTGGTGTGGCTCAAGTAGGTTGAGTGCCAGCCTGTAAACCAAAGGATTGCTGGTTTGACTCCCAGTCAGAGCACATGCCTGGGTTGCAGGTCGGGTCCCCAGTGGGGGCACGGAAGAAGCAACCACACATTGATGTTTCTCTCCCTCCCTCCCTTCCTCCCTTCCCCTCTGTCTAAAAATAAAGAAATTTAAACAAAATTTTTGAAAAAAAAAAGAAAGAAAGAAAAGAAAACCCAAGAGGACCCGGCCAGGGTGGCAAACCATCACAGCTGGAGCAGACTGGGATAACCCTACAATGTGGAAGCAGCGAGCTCGGTTTTCAGGAACAGAAGGCAAAGGCAAGATCCCACCCCAGTGCGGCAACCACAGAATGTTCCTTTTCTTTAAAGAAACTATTGTACACATAGCACTATACTTAAGTGCTACAGGAGTACACAAAAGAAGTAGCAGACAGGCCCTACTTTCAAGGCCAGTTTAATTTAGCTGAAGGATAAAGTAAAAATTTAGAGAACGATCATGAGGTAAAACATAACTGAGGGCTTGGCAGAACAGAACAAAGAGTATTGGATGAGTAATAAGCAGGTGTGGTAACAGGGAATGACTGAGTGAGGAGAGTTCCTGAAAGAGGGAGTCTTGGAGGAAGTGAATCTTCAGCCAGGCCCCGAGGAAGTAACTGACAAATGTTAGACTCCCCAGCTGATGAAGAGGGAAGAGGCTCCAGTCTGAAGTTGTGAAACGGGAATCTGCTCTGGCGTGTTTGTCTGTGAAGACACCGGCCAACCCTGAAGCCATGCAGCCTGTATCTGTGAGGCGGCAGGAAACCACTGTTTTGGTCAAAAGAATGAAGTGGTTGGGCCCTGGGCACACCCTATAGATGATATCATGTCTGCAGATCAAAGCCAGGCTCATGTCACCTGCAAGGGAAGAACACTTAGAAAACAGTTTGTATTGTGTTTTTTTTTTTCTTTGGCCTCCTGTTTCCAAGGTTAATTTTTAAGAGGAAGATTTTCATCTTGATTGCAGCTCTTGGTAAGTGAAAGTCTGATTCCAGGCAAAATGCAGAATTTATGGCAATACAAATTCTTGTTGATATGTTACTTGTGCTAATGGAAGTCGAAGTCCTCTATAAAACACAAACAAACAAACAATCAAAAACATCTACTTTTTGCCTGGGAGCAGAGAACTGAAGAGACACATAATAAATGAGTTTGTTCTGCCCTTGCAGAAGCCAAAACATGGTCTTTAGCTATAACAGAAGCACATCTTTAAGTTTCTCGCTGATACTGGCAAGATAAAAACAACTTGTAAAGAAACCACTTCTGTCAAGCCTAGAAGCTTTGGCCTTATTGCCATTGTTAAAAGCAGTCCAAGAAATACTATTTAAGTCTAATTTTGCTGTCCTTTTGAGGAGACCTTTGAAACCATTAAGGAAAAAAAAGCCCATAAGAAAAAAGAAAAAGAAAGAAAGAACAATAATCTGAATTGGTAGGACAAGTTCCTCCTTGGCAGTAAGTGTCAAATTACTTTGACCCCATCTGTGGTTAAAACGGAGAACTACCACATGTTCTTGGGGGCTGCCAACACCTTTCTTGACAATCACTACAAAAATTTAACCATAAATGAAACTGACAGCCTATGTCACCAGACTGGGAACATATCTGAACTTTTACAGAAACACAGCTGGACTAGAGTTCACTTCCCCGGAGGCTGGGCTAGCAATACCTAATAAAAACCACGGGCATGTATTTACTTCCAAGGCATGTTTAGCCTCTGTTCTGGTTCCAGTCTTACCGCAGAACCAAGATCAATTTTCACATCTTTTCACTAAAGGGACAGGATGTGAAATTACTCCCACTGATAATAATTATTCTCAGGGGCTCTGGTAACTGCATAGCCCAGCACAAGAGAAAAGAGGTGCTAACAAAAGTTTGCAGACAATTGGTTGCCATCCACTTCCTCTGGTTCTGACACATGTAACTGCAGTAAAAAATGAGGTCTTGAGTAAAGCCTATTGCCTCCAAATCCAACTGGCGGAATGCAGCCAGCAGGTGATTTTTTTCTCCAGCAATCTTTGGAAAGTTTGTGTATCCAATTCTAATCATAAGGTCTAAACTCCTGCCTCATAGTTTTGGCAAATTGTCTTCCTCCCCCACCTCACTCCATTTTTCCCATTTTTAAAAACTATGTTCCATTTGTGACATGGTGTCAAATGACCTCTTTCACTATGGAGCAGAGTGGACAGATTATTTCCATATGGGACGCTCAGACTGGGGACAGCTCCTGGCTCCTGCCCTCTTACCAGTCTTATCTCAAATGCACTGGTCATTGTAACAGGGATGCATACTAAAGACGAAAAGTAAGCCACTGTCGAGGTGAGTTAGGACCTAGGCCTTCCAGTCTGATGCAGCGTGGATACGAGATGCTGCTCAGAATCTCCAGACCTCAGACGGTCTTGCAGCCGCCCCAAGCTGATCCGGCACTGATGAAACATCCTTCTCAGGAAGGTGCCCACAAGGTCAACTTCCTCAGTGTTATAATGAATGATTTATTTCCTCTAAAAGATTCCATCTGACTCAACCAAAGTAAATTTAATATAAAGCACTTTATATGCATGTGTAACTACAACTTAAGTAGGAAGTTGCTATTTCAACAGTTTGACAATATAGGTATAAGAAATGGGAAGACAATTCTTATGAAGTACATAAAAAAAAACCCTGGATTTAAAATGTTACAAGTTCAGGTTCAGCTTTTTTGGAAATTTCAGTACAGTTTGGGGTGGGCATTCAGTCTATCAATAGAAAGGCACATTTCTGTCATTCCTTTGCCTTTCTGAAGTTAAAAAATAATAAAATGTTCCCATCCATGTTTGCTAGCAAAGTATTCCTTTTTGCAGTCCCAGAAAACCAGATAGGAGAGGAAAGCCAATACTTACCCAGCATCAGACATTATGTTTGGTACTTTTTGTACCGTATGTATTTCATAAATGTTATCTAATTTAATTTTCAAAACATGGAAGAATTATTGAACCCCAGGGTGTCTGGCTCCTAAGCTTGAACCCCTCCACATCCCATTATGACACAAAATTCGCCAATTTTCAGAGAAGGAGAAGACAATACAGTTTACCTGACAGTAAAACCATAATGTAAATAATTTAATCTATTATAATAAAAAAGCCACTTTACCTCAAATTTTATTTTTCTAAACAACAATGATTGTGGCTTAATTTTCTCTTGTTACATTTATATCCATTGTGGTTAGAAATAAAACAGGTGCAGGTTAGGACTGATCCTCTGCCCTATTCGAATATAAAATTATTTACTTAATTGCCTTTTCTAATAAAATGAAAGGGCATGAAAACAATAGTTATTTGAGCCTTCGGGTTTTGTGGGTTCTTTACAGTACTTGGTATTATTTTCTGCTTTCGATAGTCAGTCCTCAACCTTTGGGCCTGAGTACTTTAATCAAAACAAAATTATGGATCTTAATTCTCTGAAACAAATATTTTGGCTTTTTATTTAACTGTTGTGAACTTAGATAATAGTTGACAATATAAACAGGTTCAAGAAGGGTTGAGAAAAATATGTGGATTTCAGTTGTCTAATAGATAAAAAGAAACTGAGGAATTTGGGGTACATCCCTCATTTCTGGGAGCAATGTCACACAAAACCACCACTCTTCCCCACAGAATGTTACTTGGAGAATATTAAGGGAAGATTGCATTTTAATGCATTTCTTACATTTATTTCCATCATTTCCCCCTCAAAACCCAGTTTGCCTTTTAACTATCTAATCTCTGTTTTATCATAGTTTTTTTTTTTTAAATCTCCCAGGATAAAAACCTTAAAAATAGCATTTCTCAAAATGAATTCAATGAAACATTAAGGTCTGTGATATACTAATAAGATTCTACCCAATGAAGAATCTCTTCAGGGAATGCTGGATTAAAGAAAATTACACAGGTTTCAGTTCTGGTAATGGCCCAGTGGCTCACATTAGACCAACATTTCTGCAGATGAAATCTAAATTCTTGAGAAAATATCCAATATAATTCTCAAAAAATATACACAACTACTTGATAGCACTGGAGAACGATCAAAAGCAGGCAGATATTAATCGTGAGCCAACTATATGAAGGTGGGAACGGCTTTGGATGACCTTTGCATTTTTCCAGCTTTTGGTCTTTGCGTAGAGCAGGGCCTGCAGAGAGCTGTGCCAGGCAATATGGTAAAATGCAAATAGAAAGTCAGTAAGACTGACTTGAAGAACTAGAAAGCAGTTCTGGGTGACCACAGCAGCTGCAAATGGAAGACATTTCAGAAAGGAGAGAATCAGAAAGGGGGAGGCTCGAATCCTAGGTTAAACTCTGCTCAAGTCTTTGTCTTATGTCTGAACCAAGCGTGCATGGGACAGACTGCAAGCAGCCCAGCTAAGTCTGAGAAAAATAAACTAAGATTTTTAGTTTGATGCCCTTCTCAAGGAACATACAGTTGAAACAAAAACAGAAAACTCTTTAAAGGAACATAGTTGAATTCATAGTTTCTACAATGTACCAATTGCAATATCCAGGGTGCAATCCAAAATTATTCCAAATACAAAGTAGGAAAGTATGACTCCTATTGAAAGGATAATTAATAGACACCAAACCCTACCTGACTCAAATAATGGTATTTATTTAGCAGGCAAGAATTTTAAAAGTCATTATAACTATGCTCAATGATGTAAAAGAAAATATGCTCACAATGGCTGTAAAGGTATAAAATCTGAGCAGAAAAATGGAAACTATTAAAATATAGAAAATATAGAATATAAATTCTAGAACTGAAAAATGTATCTTAAAATTACACAAATTTCTCTAATGCAGAATTTTAAAATATGTTCATGCACATTATGAACCTCTAAAGGAAATAAACTATGGAGATAGTTCCCAAATTATTTAACCACAGAACACTAAAGAATATCTCTGTGGAACACAGTTTGAGGCATATTTTACTATCGTAGAGATTCAAGTTAAGGACTCTGTGAACAGACCGTGGACAAAAACTCTAGACCTTTGGTTTGACTGACATTGAGTCAGTATTCTGTAAGATAGCTATTCCCAGTTATGAGGAAGAGAACAAATATGATGTATTAAGTACTGGCTATGTGCCCAGAAGTACTATTTCATAAAATAGTTTTTATTATTTTTTGATTTAATATAAAGTATTTTATTAATAAGAAATTGGGGCTAAGAAAAATGAGATAACTTTTTTTTGTCACCAAAAATAATAAGTGTAGATCAGGATTCCAGCTCAGATCTGCCAGACATCAAAATTCACACTCTTCATTCTGCTATTCCATTGTTACGCAAAATGTGCTGCTACACATCGATGGGCACTTATGTTTGACCTCTATTGGATTTTGTTAGAAATTATTGGTCTGTTCAGATTTTCTATTTTTTTTCCTGACTCAGCCTTGAGAGATTGTGTGTTCCCAGAAGTTTATTCATTTCTGCCAGGTTGTCCAATTTGTTGGCAATCTTATAATTATTCATAGTGTTTTCTTATCATCCTTTGCATTTCTACGGTGTTGTCATTTCTCTTTCACTTTTTATTTTATTTGGGCCCTCTTCTTGATGATTCTGGCTAAAGGTTTATCAATTTTGTTTATCTTTTCAGAGAACCGGTTTGGTTTCATTGATCTTCTCTGTTGTGTTTTTAGACTCCACATCTTTTATTTCTGCTCTGATCTTTATTATTTCCTTCCTTCTACTCACTTTGACCTTTGTTTGTTCTTCTTTTTCTAGTTCCTTCAGGTGAAAGTGAAATCATTTATTTGGGCTTTTTCTTGCTTCTTGAAGTAGGCCTGTATTGCTACAAAATTCTTTCTTAGAGTTGCATTGGGTGCAATCCATAGATTTTTGGTCACTGTTTTTTCCTTTTCATTTGTCCCAAAGTAGGTTTTGATTTTTCCTTGATCTCATTGTTCACCTATTCATTGTTTAGTAACATGTTACTTAGCCTCCATGTGTTTGTATGTTTCATAGTTTGGTTCTTGTAATTGATTTCTAGTTTCATACCATTGTGATCAGAGAAGATGCATGCTATTTCAGTCTTCTTAATTTATTGATACTTGTTTTGTAGCCTAATGAGTGGCCTGTTTTGGAAAATGTTCTGTGTACAGTTAAAAAGAATGAATATTCTGCTGCTTTTGAGTGAAATGTTCTAAAAATATCAATTAAGTTCCTTTGGTCTAATGTGTCATTTAAGGCCACTGTTTCCTTGTTGATTTTCCGTCTGGATGATCTATCCATCGATGGAAGTGGGGTGTTAAAGTCTCCTATTACTACTGTTTATGCCTGTCAGCATTTGCTTTGTATATTTAGGTGTTCCTCTATTGAGTGCATTGATGTTTACAAGAGTTATGTCCTCTTGTTCAATTGACCCCTTTATGGTTATGAAATGCCTTCTTTGTCTCTTGTAACAGCCTTTGTTTTCATGTCTATTTTGCCTGATATAAGTATTGTCACACCTTTTTTTCTCATTTCAACTTTCATTAAAAAGTCTTTTTCATCCCTTTACTTCTAGTCTGTATGCGCCTTACGGTCTGAAGTGGGTCTCTTGCAGGCAGAATATGTGTGTGTCTTGTTTTGTTATCCATTCAGCACATTATGTCTCTTGATTGGAGCATTTAGTCCATTTATAGTAATTACTGATAGATATGTAGTTATTTCCATTTCACTAATTATTTTCTGATGTTTCTGTACCTCTTCTCTGTTCCTTTCTTATCCTCTTGCTCTCTTGTCTTATATGTTGTTGTGTTTGGTTTCCTTTCTCAATTCCTTGTATGTCTCTTGTAGGTCTTTTGTTTGTGGTTACCATGTGCTTCCTATAAACCAAACTATGCTTATAGCAGTCTATTTTAAGTTGATGGTTGCTTAAGTTTGTACACTTTCTAAAATCACTACAACTTTTACTTACCCCCCTCCACATTTATTATCTTTAAATTATTGTGTGTGTGTATCCCTTAATTTACTGTTGTGATTACATATGATCTGCCCATTTTTGATTTTTTACCTTTATATTAGCTTTGTAGTTGATTGATCCACTGCTTTTACTAAGTAGTTACATTTGTCAGTGAGATTTTTTTTTCTATTTCAATATTTTCTGATTCAATTTTTGATCATTTCTTTTCTACTTAAAGAAGTCCCTTTAACATTTCTTATAATCCTGGTTCAGTACTGATTAAGTCTTAGTGTTCTTTTTTCCTGGGAAACTATCTCTCCTTTGATGCCAAATGATAGCCTTGCTTGAGTAGAGTGATCCTGGCTTGTTTTTTTTTTTTTTAACTTTTCATCACTACAGATATTTCATGTCATTCCCTTCTGGATGCAAAGTTTCTTTTGAATAAGAAGATGATAGTCTTATGAGAGCTCCCCTGTGCATAGCTAACTGCTTTTCTCTTGCTGCTTTTAAGATTCTCTCTTTGTCTTTAACCTTTGGCATTTTAATTATAATGTCCCTCGGTGGGGGCCTCTTTGAACTCATCTTGTTTGGGACTCTCTGTGCTTCCTGGACTTGCATGTCTGTTTACTTCACCAGGTTAGGGGAAATTTTCTATCATTATTTCTACAAGTAGGTTTTTAATCTCTTGTTCTCTCTCTTCTTCTGGTGCCCCTTTGATGCAAATATTTGTATGCTTGATGTTGTCCCAGACGACCCTTAAACTAGCCTCATTTTTTAGGATTCTTTTTTAGCTTTGGTGTTCCAATTAGGTGTTTTCTGCAACTTTGTTTTTCAGATCACTGATTCAAGTCTATCTTTTGTCTCATCTATTGTTGATTCTCTCTAATGTATTCTTCATTTCAGTTATTATATTCTTCGTTTCTGACTGGTTCTTTTTATGTTTCCTATCTCTTTGTTGAAGTTCTCACTGATATCATTGAGTATCCTTATAACCAGGGTTTTGAACTCTGTGCCTGGTAGATTGCTTGTCTCCATTTCATTTTTTTTTCCGGAATTTTGTTCTATTCTTTCGTTTTGAACATGTTTCTTTGTCTCCTCATTTTGGTTGCCTCCATGTGTTTGTTTCTTGAATTAGGTAGACCGGCTATCTCTCTCAATCTTGGTAGAGTAGTTTTATATAGTAAGTGTCCTGTGGGGCCCAGTGGCACAGTCTCTCTGGGCACCTGAGCCAGGTGCTCCAGGTGCGTCCCTTGTGTGGGTTGTGTGTGCCCTCTTGTTATAGTTGAGCCTTGATTGCTGTTGGCACATCAGTGGGTGGGATTCTTATCAGGATGATTGGTTATCAGGATTAGCCTTGAATTTAGTGACAAGCTGTTGTGTGGGGTCTGACCCCATGGAGCAGGAATTACTTTAGTGAGACTCTAGTGCAAGCCAAATTCACTCTTTGTATATGTCATTTGTAGAGCTGATTGGGTGATACTCTACTATGGTCTGAAGACAGCCATTGGGTGTGTTGGTTCTGAAGCCCCTTGCAAGGGGCTCTGTTGCAGGCCAATGTCAGCCCATTTGTGCCTAGTTTGGGCCTACCTGGTGGGAGCTACAACATGATTTGTGGTTGGTTACTGTTTGTGCTGGGCTTGAAGTTACCTGGAAGAGGCTATGCTGCAAAGGGAACCTGGCTGCCACTAGTGCCAGGCTTGGGACCTTTGGGTGAGCACCAGGGTGTGAACTGAGGTCCATTGCCACTTGCGCCAGTCTTGTGGTGCTTAGTTCAAGCCACATTCCAAACCAACAGTGGCCCTAACTTATGCCAGGGTTGGGGCACTTGATGGGAGCTACAATTCAAGTTGAGACTGGTCAGCTCTTATGTTGGGCTTGGGACTGCTTAGCAAGAGGTACAGGACATTTACCTCTTGCTAAGCCACTGCTTGTATGGGGTTTGTGGACCTTTAAGAGATGTTATGAAATTCTACATTATGAACCGAGGCAAACCACTTGTAAGGACAATCTGCTGGAAGTGGCTTGGCTGGGTGTGTGAGTTGGGTGGGGCAAGGAATCACCAGGGCAGGCAACAATGTTAGCCAGCTTAATGGAGAGCACAGATTTGGCACCCATCTGTGCCTGGATGGGAGGAACACTCAACAAAGAAGCAATGGCATCTCCCCAAGAGAGATGCCTCAACCCCTGCCCCTCTAGCCCTTGCCCTGAAGCTAGTCAAGTTAGTCCTCCCCATATATCTCTGGTGGTTTTCAAGCTGGTGTCCTACACTGAAGCCTAGAGCAAGTGAGTTTGTAAGTGAGTGAATCTGTTGGTGGGCCCCTCAAGAGGAACACCTAGGGCTCCACCAGGCCTTCATATCACTTGGATACAGTTCCCACAGATTCCCACAGCCAGATGTTATGGGGACTCCTCCTTCTGGTACTGGATCCCTGGGTTGGGGAACCTGGTCTTGTGGTTTTAGGACCCCTCTCTCAGGGGGTACCTCCACAGCTCAAGTATCCCTCCTGATTCTTAATCACAATACATTGGATGTGGGACCAGCCCATTCTGTGTCTCCTCCCCTCCTACCAGTTTCATTGTGGATTCTTTGTATCCTAGTTATAGGATTTCTGTTTACCTAGTCTTTAGGTGGTTCTCAATAATGGTTGTTCTATAATTTACTTGTAATTTTGATGTGGTCATGGGAGGAGACAAACACAGCATTAACCTTCTCTGCCATCTTGACCAGAAGCCCTCTGTCACTTATTTAAAAATAAATACTTCCTTTATGGTTAATTTTTAATAGTTACAAATTCAAAAATATAACAATCAAAAATTGTAGTCTACCTAATAAATGTCTTTTTTTGGGTCCTTAATATGCAATATTTCTCTAGTTAGGAACTAGAAAACTCTAGAGTTTCTAAGGAAAACTCTAGTTTCTAAGAAAAATTCTTTTCCTTGGCTATTTAAAAGCAAATTTAAATAGCAAAAAGAAAAATTTTACTTTACTTTAATTATATTTTATTTTAATTATATTTTATTGATTATGCTAGTACAGTTGTCCTGATTTTTCCTCCTTTGTCTCTTCCACCCAGCACCCACTACTCACTCCCTCAGGCAATCTCCACACCATTGTTCATGTCCATGGGTCATGTATATAAGTTCTTTGGCTACTCCATTTCCTACACTGTACTTTACATCCCCATGGCTATTCTGAAACTACCTATTTGTACTTCTTAACCCTCTCAACTCTTCACCCATTCCCCCATAACCCCTGCCCATCTGGCAACCATCAAATTTTTCTCTGTGTCCATGATTCTGCTTCTTTTCTTTTTGTTTGCTTAGTTTTTTAGATTCCATTGTTGATAGATACATATTTTTTTTTGCCATTTTGTTCATAGTTTTGATCTTCTTTTTCTTAAATAAGTCCCTTTAACATTGCATATAATAATGGTTTGGTGATGATGCACCCCTTTAGTTTTTTCATGTCTAGGAAGATCTTTATCTGCCATTTGCTGCTAAATGATAGCTTTGCTGGGTAGAGCAATCCTAGATAGGTCCCTGCTTTTCATGACTTTGAATATTTCTTGCCAATTGCTTCTAGCCTGCAAAGTTTCTTTTGAAAAATTAGCTGACAGTCTTATGGGAACTCCCCTGTAGGTAACTAACTTCTTTTCTCTTTCTGCCTTTAAGATTCTCTCTTTGTCTTTAACCTTTGACATTTTAATGTTGATGTGTCATAGAGTGGGCCTCTGCATCCACCATTTGGGACTCTGAGCATCCTGGACTTGCATGTCTATTTCTTTCACCAACTTAGGCAAGTGTTCTTTCATTATTTTTAAAACACATCTCCAATTTCTTTCTCTTTTTTTCCTTTTCCTTTTCTTTCTTTTTCTTTCTTTTTCTTTTTTTTTTTTTTATGCAGATGTAGTCCCCTATTCAATCTGGGCTGCCACAAAGACAGACAGAAAGCACAGGGATTTTTTTCTTTCACATCCTAGTGCAAACAAAAAGAACAACGTTAGATTGTTCAAGGCATATCTCCAATTTCCTGCTCTTTCTCTTCTTCCAGTACCTCTATGATGCAAATGTTGGACCTCTTGGAGTTGTCCCAGAGGCTGCTTATACTATCCTCATTTTTTTGGATTCTTGTTATTCTGATTGGTTGTTTTTCTCTTCCTTATATTCCAATCATTGATTTGATTCTTGGCTTCATCCACTCTACTGTTGTTTCCCTATAAATTGTTCTTCATTTCAATTAGTGTATTCTTCATTCCTGACTGGATCTTTTTTAATGCTGCTGAGGTCCTCACTAGGTTCCTTGAGCATCCTTATAATCAGTGTTTTGAATTCTGCATCTAAGAGATTGCTTATCTCCATTTAGTTTAGTTCTTTTTCTGGAGTTTTGATCTGTTCTTTCATTTGGGCCATGTATCTTTGTCTCCTCATTTTGGCAGCCTCCCTGTGTTTGTTTCTAGGTATTAGGTAGAGCTGCTTTGATTCCATGTCTTGGTAGTGTGGTCTAATGTAGTAGATGTTGTGTAGAGTCCAGTGGTACAGCCTCCCCTCACCCAAGCTGGGTACTCAAGGTGTGCCCTTCGTGTGGGCTGAGTACACTCTCCTCTTGTACTTGAGCCTTGGTTGCTGTTGGCAGATCAATGGGAGGGTACTTACCCAGGCCAGTCAGCTGCCAGGATTGGCTGTGACCACTTACCACCAACCTCTACCCTCCGTGAAGGATCACCTATGGAGGTGCTGGGTGGAGGTGCTCTGACATGGTCTGTAGCTGTCCCCTGGGTTCACTGGACCTGGGGTTTTCTGTGTGATGTAGGCTGAGGTCAGCCCCTTCTTGTGTTTTGCCTGAGGACAACCTACCTGAGCTATAAAGCAGTCTGAGATGACTGCTACTTGTGCTGGGCTTGGAGATTCCCAGGCAAAGCCAAGCTGTGAATCTAGACTGGCTGCTGTTAGTGCTGGGCCTGGGACTCACTGAGGCCAGCTGTTGCTTGTTTGAGAGGATTTAGAAAGTTGTGAAGCATGAGCCAAGACCAGCCATTCATGTGGAAAAGCAGCTTGGGTTGGTGGAGTCTCCAAGGATCTCCATTGCTGGGCAAACAGTGTTAGCCAGGTTGATGGAGTCTCAGATATGGCACCACCTCACTGGCTCAGTGGCTCTGTGGGGGGAGGGCTCAGAAAAGGGACAGTGGCCTCTACTCTCCTTGATGCCAGACACTCCAGTTTCTCCCAGTATGCCACTGGTGCCTTTCAAGCTGCTACCAAGGTACTGGAGCTCAGAGGGAGTGAGTCTGAGTAGGTGAGTCTGTGTGGTTCTTTAAGAGGACCTGCTTGGGGTTCCAGCAGTTTCTTTCACCAACTCAATCACCACTGGTTTTTGCAGCCAGAAGTTTGGGGACTTATCTTTTTGGCACTGTCACCCTGGGGTATGGGACTAGGACTCCTCACTCCTGAGATATCCCTCCAGAATTTTTATCCACCACTCGATGGTATGGTACCAGCACATTCAGCATCTGCACCCCGACCTACCAGTCTGGATGGATATGCTTTCTTTAATTCTGCAGTTGTCAGACTTCCATTCAACTCAATTTCTGATGGTTCTGAGTGGTGGTTGTTCTATATTTTAGTTGTAATTTTGATGTGGTTGTGCGAAGAGTTGAGGCATGCCATCTGCCTATGCTGCCATCTTGGAGCTGATCTTGAGGATCCGCAAAAAGAAAAATTTTAAAATACTGAAATAAAGAGGCTAGAACTTTATGGCTGTACTATGAAACATGTTTGATAAACTGCCCCTGTGAGGACTGTCAGTGTGGATGTGTGTATGCACAGTGAAATCCATCACACAAGAGACTGGGTGAGTGATGGTGGTCAACTTTCATCGCTCTTTTAAAACAAGCAGGCAGACTCATCGCTATATCCAGGGGATGGTGCCTTTAATTATAAAGACCAACCTAAGTAAGGTGTAGGGAGAAACGCCCCAGTTGAGGAACCAGCTAGGGGCTAGGTTTGTATCCTGGCTCCACTACCAGCCAATGATAACTCCTCTGAGCTTCAGTTTCTTCATCTATGGAGTGCTGGTAAGGATACCTAAGTAGCAGCATTGTTGTGAGGATTAAATTAGATGAAATGTTAGTGATTTGCGGTTGGAAAGCAGGCTTTCACTTATCACCACAGCCGGGACGTCTGTCTGCTTTCCTGCCTCCATCAACTGTTAAGGGGTTAGTGTGGTCTCTAAGAACATGAGTTTCGGAGTCAGCTGGATTCCAGCCAGGGATGCTGGCTTTGCTACTTAAAAATGTGTGACCTCGGGCAAGATATTCAATGTCCCTGAGACTTACCAGCGATAAGGAAAGCTACCACATAGATTAATTGGGCAAATATAAAGTACATGGTTTATATTTAGCTCTGACCGTGGCAAGTGGTAGGAGATATTCAATACAAACTGTTTTGCTACAACGTGTGTTTCTTAAACATGAATGACCTCACATGCCATGGATAAATGGGAATTGGTACAACGTGGAAGCCATGTTGGCTCCTGCACAAATCTTTTTCTAGCACATTAATGTTTTGAAGCAACCAGAGGCAAGCTTTCTCACAGTAATTACCCCTTTTAACAGGAAACAGCACGCTATGAAGGCCTGAAGGAAAAGCTGAGCATACACAGAGCTGCCTTCTTTAGCCACAGAAAGTGACTGCTTTAGGAACTTTAAGAATCACCATGTTTCCCTCATGTTCAGCTTTTTGCAGATGAAGAAGCTGCAAAGACATTTCTCTTTAAACAAGAATGATGGATTGGCCAACGCCATTCCTTAAATGGAATGTTTAATTTCCATGAAAAAGGTCGCTATCTGAATGTCTCCCCTGCCCTGCCCAGGACTTTTATCTCAAAAAGAAGTCCAGGAGCCTGAGGGTTCAAGGTTGGGATACAGCACACTGAGTTTGTTGTATCCCAACAGCAAATGTTTGGGATAAGCTTGGGTTTATCCCAAACCTAAGGGATAAACCTAAGGTTTGTATAAGCTTAGGTTTGTATAAGCTTAGGTTCAATGGGGCTAACATTTTAGTTTTGACATTGTTTTTGTTAGTGCTCTGTTTTTGTTTGTGTTCTGTTTACAGTTGTATAGATTTTGAGCGGTCTGCCCCAATCCTATCTTTTTCCCCAGCAGCCCAGCTATTTTTCAGCAGGCTATTTGCAGAATGATGGGAGTTTTTCAGGAACACACAGGCACAGAGACATCTGTACATGTATGTACCCTCTCCCCCTAATGTTTCTTACATAATTAAGTAAAAAAAGAAACAACTAAGCAATATAAAAGTGTAGTAACAAAAACAATGGCTTCCATTTATTATGTACTCTTCACAGAAGAGTTAACACTCATTTAATTCTCACAGCTACCCTGTGAATGAGGAGTGGCTATTACACCCATTTTATAAAAGCAGAAACTGAGATTTATAAGTAACATGAGTAAACTGAGATTAAGTAACTTGCCCAAGGTCCCACTACTAGAAAGTGGTAGAGTGAGAATTAAAAACCTGTGCTTTTATCTATGCATTTAAACACATATCAGATTGTTTTATTTTGTTGGGGTTTTTAAATGTAAATGAGATTAAACTTAAATTGTTTTTGTAATTTACAGGTGTTGCCTTATTAGAGAGCCTAAGTAAAGGAAAGCTGTTAGTAATTCACAGTTATTTACATTTCACAGAACTCATGTTTCATTCCAAGAAATCAGGCTCATCAATTATTTGCATTTGATTATAGGTTAATTATACAAATAATTAGCCTTGAGAGTAGACAGGAACATGAAAGTATAATGAATAGTTTTGCTAATTGCTCTTTTCTGTTATGGACGGTCCTGATCTGAAGTATTAACAGTGCCCCTATTCAGCTTGCTAAATCTCCCTCTTTCACTTTGTGGAAAAGTCCAGATGAGGGATGATGATTAGATTTCCTCTGTCACACCAACCCCAACCTATTGACTACAGCTATTGGGAGCACTGCATTGAGAAGGATGGGGAAGGGTGTCATTGGGGCCCCAGGGAATCACATTGTGATTACTGAATGTTTGCCACAGGTAAGAGAGTGTGGATTGGCAGCAGGTGAGCCAGACATTGACCATCTCCGGCCTGAGTATTGAGAAACATACTTCCACCTTAGAGGTCATAGCATCGTGATTTCTGCTCCCTTGAACAATCCCTGAATATGCTGTGTTCGGGGGCAGGGATATGAAAATGAATCAGGCATGGATTCTGTCTCCTAATAAGAAAGGCACAAATGGCTATACACAAATTAAAAAGTGCTAAGTGCCCTAAAAGTAATATACTGTGTGACATCACATCAAAAGAGAGAACGATTATTTATAGTAACAGGAAGGCTGGTGCAGAGATGGATCCAGTGTCCCCTCTTAGGTGAGCCTTAAAGGATAGATAGGAATGGATGGTGGGAATGAAGTAAAGAAGACTCAGCCCTTCCCCATTTGGGGGCAGATAATGAATCACCTGTTGTAACAAGAAAGAAGGAAATGTGAAACAGGCACGTATAAGGGAAGAGCTCAGCGTGGCTGGAATGTAGGAAAAATAAAGGAAGGTAAAGTTGGGAAACAAGGGCAGGCCAGGTTGTAAAGGGCCTGGGAATGTTCTGGAACTTTGACTCTCAAGGTGTGTCCACAGGATGTTCACAGTTTTTACGTAACCAGAGGATCCTGTTGTCAACTATGTTGGAGAAACATCAAATTCAAAACAAATGAATTTCTACAGCACAAGAGTTTTCAGAGCTTTTCAAATGCTAATATATGCTGTAAATTTCCAAGAGGGAAATTCAAAAATCCCAAACTTCATGATCATAGACATGTTTTTCTTGGCCCACGAGATTAGCACGGTCTACAGGAGCTTTATGAAAGTAATGGCCATACAGCGGTGTGATACACACGGAGTACACGTTCAGCATTCCCTAATGACCAACTGGCAGATCTTCTAGAAAACGGTACTAGTGTTGCAGGAATAGGGGAAAAAATTATTTGCCCCCAAAGAAGTCATTGACCCCTTTCCCTCCATGTTTCCCCCTCTGCTTTGTTGTTACAAGAATCTGCCTTCGGCTGCTGACCCCTGGCCCCCTTTTTGGCCAGGCCCAGTTGTACAGCTCTCACTCCTGGAGCTCAGTTCCCACAGGATGAAAACTGGCCTTGTCTCAGGGCTCCAATGGTGCCCTGTTTTGAATCTTCCATCTGTCAGCCTGGATCCCAGACGAGCTGCCTGCCCTGCTCGGCCGCCTGATGCCCCTTGACCCCATGGACTCATTCTTTGCCTCCATTCTGACCTCTACATACTTTGAGTGCTTCTGGCCCTCCCGGTAAACCTCGAGATGTTCTGTCTCCAGCTGCTCACAGCTCTGGGTGACTGTGGCTCCACCTCCTGCCACTTGTTCAGAGACAAGGCACCTGTGTGCAATATTCTGGGGATCTAGGCTCACGCATGACAGATAAATACCTTCTGCCATCTTCCCCAATTGTGGTGGCTTCCAGGAGAGAGTCCATAATTCTGCTCGGAGGGAAGATTAAAACTGTAAGCTAAGATGCTGCCACTCTGAACCAGCTGTTGTGACCCAGAAAGAGGACTGGGGATTTATTGCCAGAGTGCGCAGCCAAGACTCGAGGCCCCAAAGGCCTACCAATTTTTAGAAATTGTTAGGAAAAATAAGGAACAAAAATGCAAAAACATTACCTTAACTTTGTAAGGCATGTGCGCTTCTAGCTGATGCATTTCAAGAAAGAAAGAATGGAATTCATGGGTATTTCAAATGATCAAGGGACTGGATCAAGGGCTTCGTTATGAGGCCAGGATGGAGGCTGGAGACTGACAAGGAGATGCGCTACGGTCTAGAGAATTGTGAAAGGTATGGAGAATATAACCATAGACCAAAACCCAGTAAAAACTGGTTACTAAATGTTTGAACTCATCACCTTCCCCCACCCCCAGCCTCCCAAGAGGTAGCTTAGGCTGAAAATGGAAATAGCTTCAGAACTGCTTACATAACGTCGCGGCTGCTGGAACTGAGGTTACCGAGGGAAATATGACTGTTATAGAGAAGATGACAGGGAGGTCCAGTGTGTCTTCCTAACACACAGCTCCGCTTCATTCTCATATCAGGGGAAAAGATCTTGGGTTAAGACCATACATGCCAATCGTACTTAAAAAAAAAAGAAAGTAAGATTGCCTGCATGAGTTCAGGCTAAGCACTTTTATATACATTATTATTTTCTATATACATTGTTTTTAATCCTTACATCAATACCACAGGAGGTGATAATGATCCCCACTTCATAGATGAGAAACCACTCCGATAGTTTCAATGACTACTCAAGGTCGCACAGCCAGTAAAATGGAGGAACTGGGACTTGAAGCCCAGGCATGCCCTGTCCTTCACGTCTAAATTCAGTCTAAGACTACCAGCCAAAATTCCTAAAGTGGTGCTTTTGTCCTCTGCTCATTGCTAAAGGACCTCAGTCGTTATAGGTGCAGTGCCTTTGTTCATATTCCTCAAAAGTTCAAAGAACTTGCAGGAGAGGGGACAATGAGGGTCCTGAGGGCTGAGACCAGAAGGGGAATTGGAGGGAGTAACGGCCAGGCACTTTGTGCATTCTGTATCGAAATTCTCGCAACACCCATTTTAACTTCCATTTTGGACTTGCGAAGACTGAGTCTTAGATTATGGATACCTAAGAGCCTGCAGTGGCAGGAGAGCCAGTATTTGAAGTCAGATCTGTCTGGTGCCAAAGCCACCTCCCCTGGAAGAAGGAGGGAGCAGTCCGTCTCTGTTCTCCTTCCTCGGAGGGGACCACCTCATAGTTTACCTCTGTTGCCACCGACTCCAGAGGGCTCTCAACTCCTCACTTTTGCTAAGTCAAGAGCTGGCAGGGACAGAGGAGTTCCGTGCCATACAGAATTCCAGATGGAGTTGTGTCTGTTGAATGGATTTTGATGAGTCCCACCTTTTACCTTGTCAACATTTTTCTTAGTCAGCTACAGTGCTGGTTTTTCACCAAGACAGATGGATATCCTGATTCCTCTAACTCAGGGTTTTTTGACCTCAGGCATATTGACATTGTGAGTAGGAGATTTTTTTGTTGTTGGGGGCTATCCTTTGTATTGGAGGACATTTAGCTACATCCCTGGTCTCTCTACTCACTAGATACCAGTAACACCCCCACCTCCTCCACCAGTTGTGACAACAAAAAATACCTACAGATCCTGCCAAATGTAGCCTGGGGGGGGAGGGGAAGGTCGCAAAATCACCCCCTGGTTGAAAACCACTGCTGTAACTCAAGGGGGCTACATGGTCTCCTTGCCTTTCTACCCCAAACCCAGCAAACCTTCTCTCGCATCCATCCCCAGGAATATAAGCCAAGGAGAGATTGCCCAATGACACCTGTGGGCGGAGTCTGGCTTTTCTGGTTTGGGGGAGGGAACTCAGCACAGATTGCTGGCCCTGTACTTACTTGATGCCCCCACGAGACGTGAAAAATGTAGAGCTTTCAATGTGCAGATGGCTCGCGCTGCTTAATTACCAGCCGAAAGCACGCGAACATTTTCCTCCCTCTCCCAGCCTGCAACAGCCCACCAGGAGCGGTGGAGGCATTAACAACAGGGAGCGGTTGCCCTTTCCTGCATCCTTATCACACATTAATTATTTTATTCTAAAGAGACAAAGTAGAGAGAATGTAACATATGATTCTGACGACACTTTTTTAAAACACTGTCTGCTTTTCCTAGTGACTAGAGCATAGGAGCTGGTTGCTAGGCAACTGGGAAACTGCAGACTCCTGTACTGGCCGTGCTGGTTTCGGAAATGAGCCATAAAAGGAATTCCCCAGTGAGAAGGGATCCCATACCATTGCTTGGTTTCCATGGACACCATACATAAGTGATGGATCCTGGGTTACAGGTCCTGCTTAAGAAAAAATATGTCACCCCACTTAAAACTTGAATGGTGAGAGAAAGGTATGGAAGGAACTCTTCTTGCCCTACATTATACATCGGGCACATCCAAACCCCTGCCCCACGTGCTCCCTCTGAAAGAGAGGTCTGACTCTAAGTGGCTGAGACATTCCATCCAATTTCAGCTCTGCTTTTATTTAATATGTTCCAGTCTTTGCTTGGGTTGGAAGGGAGCTGCAATCTAAAAAGCAAATTTTTAAGCAAGAAAAGATGCCCTGGTGGCTGACAGGCTGTCTGTCTATCATCCGCCCGTTTGGGGGGCCACACAGTGCCAAGATCAGGCACAAGGGCAACTCTCTCTGTTCACACGTTCTATTGGAATTTCACAAAACAAGAGAGATTAGCAGAGAAAAAGACAATAGCCGTGACTTCAAAATGAAATTGGCATGTCATGCAGAGCAAGGCACACAATAGGCCACTGCAATTCTGTCAGAAATTAGAAACAGACTTCAGATAATAGGAATGAAAAATGTGAGGCAAATATAAAGATGTGGAACTTAAAATCCAAAGATGCACAGGTCTACGCTGGGCTTCCTATGCTGAACAGTAGCACAGATAGACCTGGCTGTAACATTACAGATGACATCCCCATGGACAGGAGACTTGGAACCCTAGACCGTAACCCCCAAGTCTCACAGATGAGGAGGGACAGATCCAAAGAAGGGCAGGGATTCGCTCAAGGTCATTGAAGACAACCATTTCTGAATAGTGGTCTGTGTAAAACAACTCTGCATTCTTAACATTGCTGCATAACGAATAACCCCAAAATATACCTGCTTATGACAACAAATAGCGATTGTCTTACAGTTTCCGTGGGTCAGGAGTCCAGGAGCATCTGAGCTGGGTGCTTCAGGCTTGAGGTCTGTCGCAGGCTCTGATTCAGTGTCAGATGGGCTGCAGCCATCTCAAGGCTCAGCCAGGGAAGAACGGTTCACGCAGTTGTTGGCTGGAGACTTCACTTTCTTGCTATGTGGGCCTCTCATTAGGGTGGTTCACAACATGGTAGTTGGCTTCCTTCTGGCCAGAGAGCACCCTAGATGGAAGCCACAGTCTTTTCCACTTAAGCTAAGAAGCGATATCCCATCGTTTTCATCATATTCATTAGAATCAAGTTACTAGGTTCAGCCCACTGAAACATAGGGGAATCCCTAAGGGCATAGATACCAGGAGGTCAGGACCATGCGTGGCCATCTCAGAGGCTGCCTGCACAATAAACAAGTATGCTTCCTGGAGCAAAGCTGGGAGTAACAAAGATTGGGGGTGGGGATTAAGTTCCGAATTGGGCATAGAACATGGGATCTGGGAGAACAAGTCTAGGGGAAGTTAAAGGGGTAGAGGATAAGTAAATGAAAAGAAGGAAAAAATAGTAGCAGAGAAGAGAACAAGAAGCTGGTAGAATGGGAACAAGGAAATTGTAGGGGAAAGGAATTGGGGAGGTGGGATGAAGGGCCCAAATTATAAGAAAAGAGGATGAACTGAAAGCATAAAGAGAATATGCAGAGAATGGAAACAGTAGGAGAAGAGGGCTGAAAAGCAAGGAGCAAAGAGCCTTAGCAGACAGTGCATGAGAACAGGGAGAGAAAATTTTTAGTGAGAGGTGAATTTGGAGGGAAAGTGATGGTGGGACACCTGTACAAAAAAGATGCAGAAATGGGGAGGTGTGTGGGACCTCGACAGAAGATAGCAACTGGGGAAAATAATGACAACAACGATTTATTGAGTACTGAAAATACGACTTGCATGAGCTCATTTAGTCTTCATGTCATCCAACACTGTAGGTGCTGTTATTTCTAGCATTATCAGAGTTAGAGAGATTGACTCTTAGAAGGACTGGGTACCTGCTCAAGTCTGTGCTGTCAAGAAGTGGCTGCAGGTGGCATGGCATCTTTTTCCAGGCAACTGGCCCCAATCCTCATAGTCGTCTTAATCAAGGGGGGGCTGAGAGTTAGGGGGGCTTACTGCCTTTTCTTATTATACACGGATGTCAGCTTCTCTCTCTCCTGCCTCCCCGAGAGGCCCATGTCCCAGCACAGATTCGGAAGGCTGGATTTCTTGCTGGTAGCAGTTGGCTCATCAGAGCGTGAGTTGCAGAGTGAGTGCCTCAATTTGTCATAGGGACCCACATAAAATAAAGCTCTTCTGCTAGGCTGTGTAGTTATTTCTCCACAACTGTATTGCTAAGAGCTAGGATGAGGATACTTATTCTTCAAATCCCCACAATGCCTTGCACTGTCCTGAGCAGATATCCAAAAAGAAAAGACAACCTTTGTGGCACTGAACATTTACTTCCACTGAATCCAATGAGCAATCCTGCTGCGTTAACTTATTAGCTTCACAGTGAAGTAGGAAAACACTGGCTCCCTCCCCTCAGCCCAGCTCTTCACCAGCTGTTTGACTCTGGGCAAATGACTTAACCATGCTGGAATGCAGGGCCCTTATCAGGAAAATAGGTTGGCTAGATAATCTTTAAAGTTTTCTCCAGCTCTCAAACCTCACAACTTACACATCAGAGACTAGAATTAGGAATCATAGAAATGGTCAATGGACCTGGTACCAGTTCATACCGCCCCTTAGGCAGACCTGACATAGAACTGTTCCGGATTCCATTTGCCAAAATCCATCAACATGCCTCTCAAGGGAAGCTCAGCTCCACTCTTTTGTGGCAATAGAGACTCCACAAGCTTAATTCTCCTCATCGCCAAGGTCCCTCTGTGGTGCTATGTTAGGAACTGGGCCACTGGTTCCATTCCCAGTATTTCCATATGAAGAAAATATTTTGAGAGAAATACTTCACTTTCCTGTTAATAAGTCTCTAAGAACCTTTCTGATTTGCAGGAAATGCATATGGAAGGCACTTACCAACAGTCATCGCTTTAGTGTCTTTCAGGAGCCACAGAGAGTCTACCTCCTCTCACACACTCCAAGAAGAGAAGTGTAACAGATATGTTGGTGTCCTGCCCATGGCCATTTACATTTCCACCATTCACACTTGGCTTCCAAACACCAGCACTCAGAGTCCAAGAGCTTTCTTGGATTGCAGTAGCCCCTGCCCATGTAGAAGGTAGAAGTGCTGGGAAATTAACACCCGCTCCCTCACTGGAGGCAGCCATTGACCTATGGCTGAGGGAACTGATGTATAAATATCCTATCTTCCTTACCCTTGGGTGATGTATATCCAAGGCATGTCTCACATGCCATCTCCCAGAAATCCCCAGTGGGACTGAGCCCCACTCACCCACCTATTGTAGTAACCTGCTCTATGACATATCTTTTACTGATTTTCTTCCCCTCCTTGTATCACTTTGTACTCTTCTCCTGGTACTTTCTGGCATCACCTCCCTAATAAACCATTTGAACTTCAACCCTTATCTTAAGGACTGCTTCTAGGGTAACCCAAATTTCTGCTAGAACAATAGGCAGGAACAGAGAATGATGATTATCATTTTTAAAAAGGGATTTCTATAAGCAATGTGCTCCCATGGTGCACTTCAGACTTATTGACAGTTCATTACCTTCCCTAACAGAAAAGTTATGGTGTAGATTAGGCAAGAGGTGCTGCATATTAAAGACCAGTCAGAAATGAAGACGAAGCTTCTCTGAAATGTTTATGGAGTTTGCTAGAAATATTGACTCCATTTACAGAACTTCTGTTTACTCACCCTTTTCCTCTGTTGAGAGAACTGCAGCAATCCATGAGTCTCATGTCCATGGAGTCATCCGGAAAAACACACTGCCTGGGAACAAGGATCTTTTCAGAGGAGACAGTGCTGGAGCTTAGCGGTGCCCATACTGAATCATCTGGTTTGCCTCCAGCAACATCTGGTCCAGAGGCTGCCCAGTGCAGAGGAATGGGGGAAGGGAGAGCAGAAACATCGTAACTTGAAGGATAACTGAATAGGAAGCAGCTTACAGCATGTGGGCTCAATTTTCCTCGAAAAGCTCATAATATAACTGTCAAAAAATGGCACTATGAACCCAAATTATAAGATAATTATATTTAGTCCCAAATTCAACACAATAAAGGTTATTTGCTCTCATGTCCTAGCAACCATCTCATAGCAGAGAGAAAATACCATACAAAAACAAAGTGTAAACTCGCAAAGCAGTAATAAAACCAACACACAACTATTCATTTCAGGTCTATTTTGAAAAGCCTTCGATAATGCCAGTAATTCCCTATAAAGCTTCTATTCTTTTGCCACAATTCCCTTCTGGAGATAGAAAAAGCTTTTGCTGCTCTACAGCCATTCCTTCCAGGAAGATAAAGTCTACTTTATTTCCCAATTTTAAATGTTTGCCATTCTTAAAAATAATAAAAGAAAGAAATCCCTGACCACCTATATCCAGCTAACCCTACCAAATAAGCAGGGCTTAGTGGCAATATCAATGTGAATCCTTCTTGTTTTGGACGACAAAATTCATTTAATGGTCTTAACAAAGAGCTTAAATGTAGCCCAAGAGCTTCGTCCACAAGACGCTGAATCATTCCAATAAAGAGTAGAAAATTAAGCCAACTGTCAATGCAGTTCTAAAAATTCTTATGCTTCATATCATTTAGGCTGTCTGGTATCCATTTTGATGTCCTGGGTGGCACCATGGAAGCTGAGGATTCCTCTGGGTACCGACAACAGAGGAAGGAGGAAGGGGCCTAAGGCAACTTTGACTGCAAGAAAAAATCTACTTAGACGTACTCCAGTAAGAGGGCTGCATTTCGTTTCATTGACTCCAACGAAATGGAGTGATCAGGCTTCAGGAAGAATGGGGACCAGCAGCAGTTGAGGTGGGGGAGTAAGGTGGTGGAAAAAAGGCAGGCAGGGCTGTGTGCAGGGACAGTTGCACCTAGAAGGAAGTGGGCATGTGGGCAATTAGTCTCTTTAATATATTATGACAAAAAGGAAATAAACAGGAATAGAAGGTAGAAAAGGAATTTTAAAAAGATGAACAAAAAAAGGAAGATATGCATAAGCTCAGGAGTCATGAAATGCCATTAATACATGCTTCAGCCAGCAGTCAGCAGCTCAATGGCAGTAAAGATCAACCATCCCCCATGCAGAACCAGCCTGCGCAATACTAAGATTGTGAATACATAGCCCTTCTAATTTATCCAAATTGGTCATTCTAATTTACATGATTTATATCTGATTTATGGACTATTTTTAAAGAGCTAAAATATTAATAGAAAAGATGTATATCCTTGTACTTTTTATACTTAAGTTTTAAAGTTTTAATAACTTGGATTAAATGTATTATAAAAAATACTGGTCTTTCAGTCACAGTGGCAGAGTAAGTAAAGGCTATGCTTGCCCATTCTCACAACCACATTAAAACTGCAACTGAATTACAGTGCAACCATCATGGACAATCAAAAGATAGCATAAGACAAGTAAAAATGAAAATACAACAACCCAAATCTATGGGACACAACCAAAGCAGTTCTAAGAGGGAAATTGATAGCAATATAGGCCTAATTAAAGAAACAAGAAAAAGTTCAAATAAACAATCTATGCTTATTCTAAAAGGAAATAGAAAAAGAACAAAGCCCAAAGTGAGTAGAAGAAAGGAAATAAAGAGATCAAAGAAATAAACAAAACAGCTTATAAAAACAGTAGAAAACATCATTAAAACCAAGAAAAAAAAAAAAACAAGATTGATAAACTTTAGCCAGACTTATCAAGAAAAAAAGAGAAGGCCCAGGTAAATAAAATAAAAAATGAAAGAGGAGAAATGACAATCCATATCCCAGAAATACAAAAGATTATAAGAAAATACTATGAATGATCATATACCAATGAACTGGACAACCTGGAAGAAATGAGCACATCCCTAGAAACATACAATCTTCCAAGATTGAACCAGGAAAGAAAGAAAAGAGAATCTGAACAGACTGATAACTACTAAAGAAATTGATTTAGTAAGCAAAAAAACTCCCAACAGATAAAAATCCTGCACCAGATGGCTTCACAGGTGAATTTTACCAAATATTAAAGGAAAATTAACACCCAGTCTTCTCAAACTATTCCAAAAAATTGAAGAGTAG
>PVKU01002376.1:0-231595 GCA_004027475.1 Anoura caudifer
TAGATATTTTGAATTTCAGGACTGAAGATGTTTGGAGTTTAAAAAAAAAGAATATATTGAAGCCCAGAATATGGAGTTACAAGTTTTGCAATATAATAGCCAATTCATGACAATGGAATGAGAGATAAATTCTATTAATCTTACATGTCCAATTTATAAGAGCTCTCATTCAAAACTATTATACATAGGACAGAACCAAAGAACCAAAGACTCTTACTTCTAGATAGATAAATTTGGAACAAGGAAGTAAAATCTAAGTATTCCTAAGCACTATAGTTAGTTTTTTAAAAAATTACAATATTTTCTTTTTCCATCTTTTATCTTTATGTTCTGAAGTATCTGCCTCATTAAAAGAAAAATACATTCAGAATAGTGTTTTGACACAGAAAGTGTGTGCAGGGAGGTGCTACTTAATTTGATAGAACTTAAAGTAATTTTTATTTCCAAATTTAAGTTTGTATTTGACATTAGTCTGCTTTTGCAAAGTTTTCTATGCCTTTATTTATTATGGTGTTATGGACTAATTACATCTTAGACAAAGATCTTTGCCACAGATAGGCTGATCATCCTTGGGGAGTGGGGTCAAAGTGTGCCAAATAATGACTAAGTTATAAAAGCTACATGGCATTTAGGACTACAGTTCATGTTGCAAACCATGTATATTTTATCAGGATTATACGTATATAAAGTTAGTTAATATGCTGGAATAATTAGCTAAATGAGAAGAATTTCTTCCATGACATTATTTGGGATAACATTTGTATCTGATTATGGAATTATCTATTTTATCACAGCATGGTAAAAGCTAAGTTTAATTTTATCATTCATGAGAACTAATTTTATTTTAAATTGCCACTAGTTCTTTCTAGCACAAGAAAATTGGATTCTTTAAGCAAGATATCATGTGGAAATGAGTCTTCTTATAGGAAGCAGAGAGGTCATGACAGGGCATCTATGAACTTGTCTAATTTATGTAAAAGAAATATAATGCAACCCTCTAAACATTTTTTTTTTGCTATAAGATTATATTGACTCAATCACTGCTGACTGGATTGGATTTGCGAGAATGAGGCTGCTTGGAAAGGAGGTAAAATTGCATCTAGTAAAATTATTAGATTCATGTAGTCCCAAATAGAAAATTCTTATTTCTACATGTCAATGCTTGACCTCACTTACCGCGTAGGTAGGAGACGGATGTGATTAGCAGTAGTTTTATCAGTACAGTTTCTTTTCAAGGGCTTAAAATAATGATGAGACTCAGTTGCTATATTATCTCACCTCAGTGAGGACCAAATTTAACTTGAATTATTAAAACAACAATTAGCTTAATAGAAATATTCTAATATTGTAATACTAGCTTAATGGCAAGATGATATTTTGAAAGGTACAGTAAGTAGTCCTCTGTTATCTGTACAGTATATACCCACAGCGGATGCTTGAATCTGTACATGGTGCCAAACTCTGTACTGTTTAACTTATGTCAGGCACAGTAAGATATTAACAATATAACTAATAACAAAATAAAAATATATTAATATATTATAATAAAAGTTATGTTATCCCAGTCTGGTGTAGCTCATTGAATTGAGTGCTGACCTACAAAGCAAAGTGTCGCCCATTGGATTTCCAGTCAGGAGATATGTCTGGTCAGTGGGCCAGGTCCCTAGTAGGGGGTGTGTAAAGGCAACCACACTTTGATATTTCTCTCCTCTTCCTTTTTCCCTTCCTCTCAAAAAATAAGTAAATAAAATCTTTTAAAAAAAGTTATGTGAATGTGGCATTATTAAGCAAAGTAAGGGTTACTTGAACACAAGCTCTGCAATACCATGACAGTCAATCAGTTAAGTTCCTGATGGATGAGTAGCACAAACAGCCTGGATACAGTGGACAAAAAATAATGCACAACAGGTGGCTGGAGTCGATGGTGCTGGATTCCATGGCATAATTCATAATGGCAGGAAATTTAAAACATAGATTGCTTATTTCTCAATTTTTTTCATTTAATATTTTCAAACCATAGTTATCTGTGAGTAAGTAAAACCACAGAAAGCAAAATCAAGAGTAAGGGGCAACTACTATATAGCCAGAGTTAGACAAACAAGCATGTCGCATCCATAGAGACTTTAAAGAGTTGTCTTGATATTTCATTTCAAAAACTCAGAGAATTAGTTTAAGGGGGGAAGGGTTACTGTTTGTTTTGGTTTGCTTTATCCTTATTTTTCTTTTTTAAAAATATTTTTATAATAACCCATGGATCATTACAGAGAATATTTGCACGTTATCATGTAATGTCAGTTGCAAGGATATGT
Organism: Anoura caudifer; assembly: GCA_004027475.1. Lineage (NCBI taxonomy): Eukaryota > Metazoa > Chordata > Mammalia > Chiroptera > Phyllostomidae > Anoura > Anoura caudifer. Next base: position 2,310 of record PVKU01002376.1, read on the forward strand.
GCTTTACTGATGAAGTTTGATAGAAATTTTTTCTAGCAAATTATACATGACAATATTAGCCTAGTTAAAGCTTTGTGTAGTAGGAAAAAATGACATGTGCAAGCATTTTCTATCTCATTTCATTAACGCTGGTATTGTGGCCCACACTTCCGACATTGCTAGTTCAACTGTTATGGTTTTATGTGTTAAAGTCTCCAACTGCTTTCAGATATTCTGCCATGTCTCCCTCAATAAATATGCATGGCGAGGAGAAGAAAGACTTGGAGACTTCAGGTAATTCAGAAAGACACATGCTCAAGAGTGACAGCCAATTTTTCCTTCTAATATTCTAGACTCCATAAATTTGACTTGCATTATTTGAATGTGTATTATTTTTAAAATAGAAAATTTCATTTGAAATACAGGTAGCATTCTTTTAACATTATACCTTATATTGTTTAAATACAATATTAAGTACTTAAAATTACTATGTTGTATGAGAACATAGTGTTAATTCTTTTTTAATTATTTCAAAAAAAAGTTTGTTTCAATCTTATTGAAAAAGTTGGGAAGAGTGATTCATTAAGATGGCAACCTGGGCTGTTCTGGACTCCAGTCCCCCTCGCAAAAGGACCAGCTCGCATCTGTCCATGGACAAGACACCATTGTGAAAGTCCTGGAACCCAGGGGTGAGTCTAAAGCCCCATCCTGGAACACAAAGGCTGAGAAGGACCTGAATAGAAGGGTAAGAGGGGCAGTTTCACTTTGACTGCATCACCTCTCCACCATGCTTTCCCCATCCTATGAGAAAAGTGAGGCCAAGGCACATCCAGGTCTCATCTTCCAAAGATCATGAAAGGGCATCTGTGAGGATTCACCACTAGGGATCAGATAGGGAGAAAGAAAGGGGTGTGGGTCTTACAGCAACCAGGGCTTATATCTTGGCAGACCAAGTCATTGCTTACAACAAGGGCCAAGCAAAGATCTCAGCCAGTGGCTTTGTCTAGGTGTAGAGTTGAGCTACTTGCCCCACCTGGCCAGGGAACTCAGTTGGTGGTTTGGCATGATTTGAGTTCCTAACCAAGAGGCTCTACTGATTGTGAAACTCACTCTATGGCCCCACAGTTCAGGGAAGCAAATTCAAAGCTTCATCTAACTGCTAAGGATATTTTATAGCCCACTAGTGTAGGAGAGGAAATTTGCAGCCCCACCCAACTGGTGAACATAGTCTTGATTCCCACCCTACTAGGAAGCTTAGTCAGAGAACCCAGGCAGGCCTGGAGCCTATCATAGAGGCATGCAAGGGAAGGGAGCCAAGCCAGCAGCCTTACCCAACTGTTCAGCATAGTTCCTAGTCCTGAGTAGCCAGGAGGCCTGACAGTGACCTTGGGCAGCCTGTGAACTTACCTTATGCCCACTCTACAACCCCACCCAGCAGCAAAGCCTAGCCTATGTCCCTGCTTAATTGATGTACACAGACGGTGGCTTTGCCCGAACGAGGAGTACAGCTGGTGTCCCTGTTAAGTCATGGTACAAAGACTGTAGCCTCAACCAATTTAGGAGCACAGACAGTAACTCTGCTTTTCCTTGAAACAAAGTCTGCAGTCCCATCTAACTTCAGGATACAGCTGGGAATCTTTCCAATCGGACAGCTCAGGAAGTAACCTGAACAATAGGGAAAAATAATCAATGGGCTGCTCTATAGTGAAGCCAGCTGGTGGCCCTGCCCATTTCTGTAGCATAGCCCATGGAACCCTCTGATTGGAAAGTAGATCTTCAGGTCCCACCTGACTGGGAGCAATTGTGGACCCAGCCTGCAGCACCGTGCAATTGCAGGGTCTCACTAGTAACAACACCCCACCAGAGAAGACAACCTGGGTCTCCATAGAGCCCATCTAGTGGCCCTGCCTGACAGCAGAGCAGAGTCAGCAGCCCTGCCCTACCAGGAAGCCCACACAGCAAACCCACTTAAATGCAGAGCCCAACCAGCAGGCCACCCAACTGTGGAGCTCAGCCAGTGACCCTCCTCCCCACTCCACTCCGACCTCAGAGCATGGGCAGTGGCCTCGCCCAACTAAGGACCTTGGTAGTAAGCCCAGCCTGCCTGAGGGCAATACCAGTGGACCCAATCCAGTATCCCAATCTGAGAAGACTGGTAAAGGTCTTTCTCTGCTAGAGCAGACCCATAAAGTCTGGAACAGGAGACTGCTAACTCAAATGTAGATGTCAACACAAGGAGACAAGAAGCACAAAGAAGCGGATAAACATGACTCAACCAAAGGAAACTAATAAAGTTCTAATAACTGGCCTTATGGAAATGGAGAACTATGAAATATCTGTCAATGAATTCAGAATAATCCTTTTAAAAGATTTCAGTAAATACAAAAACACATAGACAACTAAATAATATTTTAAAAAACAATGCATAAATCAAATGAGTTGAACAAAAATATAGAAACCATAAAAAATTAAAAAGGCGGGAAGACTCCCACACTCATTTTGTGAGGCCAGTATTACCTTAATAGTGCAGTGACAATTAAATATATGGAATGAAAAAAAATTATTTCATAGAACTCTGTTTGTATCTTAGGATATTTTGATGTGTTTATCTGTTATACAATATAGTTTTGACTGGTTGTCTCTCTCACATTATTTTCTGGGCAGCTTCGATGTAAATAGAAGGCCAACAGATGACATTACAGTCATATGCAGAATAGGGACATTTAGGTCAACAACAGAGGCACAGAGAGCAGTGGCCCCCAAGATTCTAGTGGAGCTCAGAGTTCCTTCACAGCCCTTCACAAGATCTTAGCTTGGTCAATGAACAAGGTGGGCAAGAGTAGGTTTAAAGTTGTGAGTATGTGAAACACAGATTTTATTCTTGTGTTATTTATTAGTTATTATATTATTTTGCATCAAAACAACTGTAAACCTACTTTTGTCTTACCCTATCTTTCTGTGTTGTGCCACCTCTTTTATCGATAGTAATGCTTTTGGGTAGAAAGGCCGGAGGGTAGTCACCTGGGCTTTTCAAAAAGCTTCCCCCACACATCTCCCCTTTCTAAACCAGTGTTCCAGCAGAACTGAACCTTGTGGTTCTTATTATAACTGTTGGACACCCTTCAGCACAGGCCTGGGGTGCAGCTTTTATAGGTGAGAAGGATGGGGGCCTCGGGATTAGCAGGCTCATTCTTTATTAGTGAATTTAAAATGTAAGAGTATAAATTTAAAGGTGGGAAGAGGAACAACAACAACAAAAAAAAAACCCAAGTAGCCCAAATGGTCACTTGCAGAAATCAATTAAGATCTAAAACAAGGGAGCCTCCGTGCAGGGAGGCGGCCTGGCTCCGCATCTAGTCTTTTGGCTGACAGTGTGAGCTAGCCTTAGTTGAAGCTGGATGCCTCTTGGAAACAGGTGTCTGGCTGAAATGGGTGTCTGGGTGATCTAAGCTTGAGTCGGGCTCTTGCTTTACAAAAAGGAAAACCATCTGTCAGTGCTTACACTACGATTACCTATTTATGGTGATGCTGGCATAAAACAACGCACTGCTGTCAAAGGCATAAAGTTTAGCACGTACAGTTGCAGTGGTAGACTATTCCATCTAATTTGTGTACGTGAACTCCACGATGTTCACACAAGGAGGAAATTGCCCGTGAAAGCATTTCTCGGAACACATCCCCTCAGTTAAGCAGCACGTAACTGTATGGCTCTTTTTTGAATATTTCTTATAGGACTTTACCAAATTTTGACACTGAATATACGTTCTATTTTCAAAGTTAATATTCTGTAAATGAACTTTTCCCCCAATTTTTAGCTCATTAATTTAAAAACACAATAGCAATAAAATTCAATGGACACATTATGAAAAGAGAAAATGGTCTTATAATCTTTTGGTGACAAATGTAAAAATGTGGCATTTGACTTGAAGTGTTGTTTTCTCACCTTACAAAGGAACTTACACATATAAACATGCATGTAGAGATTTTTTGTTTTTAATTTTTACTATATTGTCATCATATCTCACATATTGTTTTTGAATACGTTACACAGATTTTTATAAATTGCTTTATGAATCGAATGCTAGTATTATCCAAGGTATTCTATATTTATTCATTCTTTTCTTGTTTAACATGATATATTTTGATATATATATTTACATGTAATATTTTATAAAATATATTTTACATAATGAATACAAAATAATTTTTGTCATTTTTTAATTGATGAACAAGCATGGGTTATGAGTATTTCTTAACTTCTAATCCTTTCATTTCTGAATAATATTTATTAAAAATCTGTACTTCTGAATTTTAAAACTTTTATATTTTTATATCAATAGATATTGTCTCATTGGCTCATCTCCCCTACCCCAACTATAACAAATGACATTCTCATTATAGTTATTATATAAATTTAATTATATATTATAATTATATAAATTTAATTTATAATTATAATTATATAAATTTAAGCCATTTATCTGATTAATGGTGAATTGGGCAACATGATATAATTTCTATTTTATGTATGCATTTGTTACTGGAAATGATTAGCCCTTTCCATAACAAAGCTTTCATAATTATAATTTTAAGAAATTGTAGCTTTGTAGTTTCAAGTGGAACATTCTTTTTTCATTGTTGTTTTATTATAGTTCTTCCAATTTTTCCCCCATTGCTCTCCCCTCCCCTGCCCACTCTCCTTTTTCCACTGTTAACCCCACACTGTTGTCCATGTCCATGATCTTTTATACATGTTCGTTGACTAGACCCTTCCCCTTCTTTCTCCCATTATCCTTTTCGCCCCTTCCCTCTGGTCACTGTCAGTCTGTTCCTTGTTTCCCTGCCTGTGGTTCTATTTTGCTCATTTGTTTGTTTTGTTCAGTGTGTTGCATTTATAGATGAGATCATAGGTATCCATCTTTTGCTGCTTAGCTTACGTCGCTTAGCATAATATTCTCCAGTTCCATCTATGCTGTCACAAATGTAAGAGTTCCTTCTTTCTTCCTGTTGTGTAGTATTCCAATGTGTTTGATCCACTCATTTACTGACGGGCATTTAAGCTGTTTCCAGCCCCTGACTATTGTAGATAATGTTGCCATGAACATCGGGGTGTATAGGTTCTTTGGAATTGGTGTTTCAGGATCCTTGGGGTATAATCCCAGGAGTGGGATTACTGGATCAAAAGGCAGTTCCATTTTTAGATTTTTGAGGAAATTACATACTGTTTTCCACAGTGGCTGCACTAGTCTGCATTCCCACCAACAGTGCACTAGGGTTCCCTTTCTGCATATCCTCACCAGCACTTGTTGATTTGTTAATGATGTCTGTTCTGACCCGTGTGAGGTGTTGTTTCAATTTGAGGTTTTAATTTGCATCTCTCTGGTGGTAGTGATGCTGACCATTCTTTCATATGTCTTTGGGCCCTCTGTATGTAAAGTGGAACATTCTTTTGACAAAAAGTTTAAGTGTCAGAGTTTCTTTGATTGAAGAAATCAAATTCCAAAATAATTCTTAATTTACTTTTATACATTCAATTTAGTTTATCTGCATATTTAAATATAGCATATAAAAAATTATATTCGCCTGGCTGGTGTATCTCAATGCACTGAGCACAGGCCTGTGGATCAAAGGGTCACAGTTCAATTCCGAGTCAGGGCACGTGCCTAGGTTGCAGGCCAGGTGCCCAGCAAGGGGCGCACAAGAGGTGACCACACATTGATGTTTTTTTCCCTCTCATTCTTCTTCCATATCTCTCCTTACCTGCCCCCTCTCTAAAAATAAATAAATCTTTAAAAAATAAATTTATGTTTAACCCCATAATATAATTATAGTCAACAAGAAATGATAAGAAAGATACTCCCTGGGACTGTGACAATCATTGATTTTTCCGATGTCAATGCATTCCTCTGACATTCTTGTGTACGGAAAGGTTGGTGATACTGCATCAGCTCGCTCTGGCTGTTAACACTTCTCTGTGGCTAGCTCCTAGACCAATGTAATTCTCCAATCCTGTATAAAATTGAGTAAATGTGAATGGAATATAAAGTTACTCATAAATTCTTTATTAAAGAAGTAATGTAGGAATCATTTTAACTCCTATACTGAACTCAACATAGAATATACAGACGTATGTGTGATAGTGAAAAACTTTTCTGAAGTACAGCTGACAACACATACTATTATGTTCCCTGAAGCTCAAGCTTTTAACATTACCTACTTGGTTCCAATAGCCTTCCTTTCAAGTAAAATAATGTGCTGAATATTTCAGAAGTTTTGTACGCTCTGAGAAGTTATTTATCACCTGAAACTAATATAATTTTAAAACCAGACTTTAAGTATTTTTGTGAACTTTGTAATTATATATACCTGCTTATAAATTTTATGAAACTCATTGAATATGTAATTGTTTAGGTGGGAATTGCTTTCCCATTTCCTGGCTTTGTAAGAGGCATCTTACTCTTAGTGTTGGGTAAAAGAGGTCCCTTTAAAGATTACATCAACCTTTTATGCTCTACAATCAAAATTCCATTCAAGGACAGCTTCATGTGTGTGGACCTGTGTTCAGAAGGGTCCCATGTTTCATGTTGCACTGTCCCTGTCTTTAAATTCTTATTAATTTTAATGATTAATAATTATTTAATAATTAAGCATTAGTAATTTTAATAATTAATAATTTTCATAATGTATTGGGTCTGTTCATAATAGCAGTCCCAAACTTCACCCTTTTACCCATTAAAAAAATCTCTCAAATGTTTGATGACATATATGTTGGTCATAATCAACTTCCTTGAGGCCATCTGTAAAATAAACACAAATGTACCGACTTTTTACCATCAGCACATATAGAACTACATCCAATTTCACGCATACCCCATCTGTGTCATCCCTGACCATCACATAAAATGCAAGCCTCACTATTCATTGTGTTCTTTTAGAATCTCATACGCATGAGGGCATACATTCTTGCTTTTGCTAACTTCCTGAGAGTGTCAGTCTGAAACTTGCATTATCCCTTTCAAAAGGATAGTGCGAGGATGTTTCATACATCATTTTTTCCCTTGCACCCCTCTAATTGGTAAGTTGTTCACAGTCCTCACAGCCCTGCCAGCTTGAGGTAGTGTCTAGAAACATCTAGCACTGCATATATGCACCTATACTATGGGTCTTGCATGCTCAGGAAACAAAGTCATTCAGTTTTGAAGGCTCGAGTGAGTTACTTGCTCTAGAATACCTCATATTGCTCTTTTTTAAAGTTTACCTGATATTTATTCCCACTGTTAAAATTACAGTTGGCAAACAATATTAAATTAGTATCAGGTTTACTGACTTAGACATTTGTAAAACTCACAAAGTGATCACCCAGATAATTCTAGCATCTTTGTCCTCTAATGTTTGAAGATATCAAGATCTCTGAAGTCCAACTATATTCCTGGGCATAATTAATCTTTCATACATGGCTCATCACACAAAGTAGCCCCTTCTCTCACTTCCTTCAACTCCACATCTTCATCCCAAGTTACTAACTCATAGCCATAGATTTGATTCTGTCACTGTTCAGGTCTATTCTTCACTTGAAATCTTAAGATCCAACATATTCTCTACTATAATAGAACTAAATTTTAAGTTCTATAATTCCTTTACCCCTCTACAACTATTCCACATGGGCTGTAGGCATTAAAATATTTACGGCAACTTCTTACTGAACTCACATTGTTCAAAACAATAATTATTTTTCTTCCCTCCAGTCTCCTGCATCATCCACTTTGTAAAACAGCGACAAAGAAATCCATTTGTTTGTCCATCCAAAATTGTAGGCATCTTCTTACCTCTCTACCTCTTTTACAATTAAGCTTTCAATTAATTGGCAATTGGTGCACTTTATGTTTTTAGATTTTTTCCTTCCCTTCTGTGTCTTTTCTTAGTAGTTTCCTACTAGGATAGTTGTTTTAGCCTTCTAACATGGCTGTCTATGTTCACTTTTACCTCTCCTTTCTTTAGTCCATCTTGTATATGTTACTGGAAAAAAATCACATCAGCTAGGTTCATTGTCTTACAGTCATCATAAGTAAAACCCAAATCTTAATTATGATCTAGAAGGCCCCTCATTGTCTGATGATGGTCTATAACCTTAGTCACATCACCTGACCTTTTATCCTGGCATAAACATGCTAATTTACTTGCTTTTTTTTTCCCTAATAAGAAACTGTAAACACCGATGCTGGTCTTTATTAAGACCCTTTTGAAGGTTTCCTTTTTTGTACTGTGAAAAATCTCTTTAATATGTGTACATTTTGCATAACAGAGGTTACATTTTTATAATTACTTATTTGTTAATTTTTATTACTAATTTTTATTTTTTGAAAAAAGGGATTTTTCTATACCTCTTTTTATCTCAGGAAGCAGGCATATGCCTGGGAAGACATAACTGATTTAAAATAGTCTTCATTGAGTGAAGGAATAGTTTTTATATGGTGTACATTTGGCTCAGAATAAACCTTAAGTGTGCAAAATGGAGCTCAATTCATATCTTAAGTAGCCAAAGTGCAGCCTAATTCATGCTGCTATGCTAAGAGTCAAGCTAATTCAACCACCAGAGAAGATCCCTGCCTTTTGCAGTGGCAAGACCTGAATACTTTAGACATCATGTATTTCTTGCCCTCTTCCATTCATATTCCAATGACATAAGAAAATGACATAAGAAGCAATTTAATTGACCATGGTGACATTTTCCTCTACAGGTAGAGTTTACCTGTATCTAAAACTTAGATTTTCTAATGCTGAATCCAGCTTTCCTTCCATTGCTGCATGAAACTGTGGGTGCCAATATATTAAAATAAGGCAAACAATATTAACTTAGAAAATGTATGTTATAAAAATCACCAGTTTTTGTAGATCATACATATATTCAGTGTGTGGCATTATGAAGACTTTTCTGGAGTTCAGTGATAAGAATTTATTTTTAAAAGATTTTATTTATTTACTTTTAGAGAGAGGAGAAGGGAAGGAGAAAGAGAGGGCAAGGAACATCACTGTGTGGTTGCCTTTCGTGTGCCCCTTCCCAGGGACCTGGCCCGCAACCTAGGCATGTGCTCTGACTGGGAATCAAACTGCAACCCTTTGGTTCACAGGCCCGTGCTCAATCCATTGAGCTACACCAGCCAGGCCACTGATGATAATTTAAATGTTTACAGAGACCTTGTTCTCTGCCTATCCTTGTTGTGTATGCTGACACTGCCATGCTCTCCTCAGGCCCACTCTCTACTGAGCACCAAGTCTTCAATTAAGTTGCAGAGTTCTGATGGAGAGATATTTGAAGTTGATGTTGAAATTGCCAAGCAATCTGTGACTGTCAAGACCATGTTAGAAGATGTGGGAATGGATGATGAAAGCCATGATGACCCAGTTCCTCTACCAAATGTTAATGCAGCAATATTACATAAGTGCACCCACCACAAGGATGACCCTCCTCCTTCTGAGGATGATGAGAACAAAGAAAAAGGAACCAATGATATCCCTGTATGGGACCAAGAATTCCTAAAATTTGACCAAGGAACAGTTTTTGAACTTATTCTGGCTGCAAACTATTTAGACATCAAAAGTTTGCTTGATGTTACATTCAAGACTATTGCCAATATGATCAAGGGGAAAATTCCTGAAGGGATTCTCAAGACCATCAACATCAAAAACAACTTTACTGAAGAGGCAGCCCAGGTAACAAAGAGAACCATGGTGCAGAGAAGTGAGTTGTTGTCGCTGACACTGTAATACTATAAGAATTGTTCCAAATCCTAGGTGCACTGCTCTGTTTATAATTGTTAATATTAGAAAAACAGTAGACAAATGCAGCAGCAAATCAACTCCTCATTGCATGTGTATTTTGGGCACAAACTCCGAACCTTTGGCTGAGTTTCTTCCAGTATGATCAAAAAGTTTCTTTTCTCTTTGTTCTGAATAAAACTGAATTGTGGGTTTTCTCTGGTAAAAAAAAAATAAATGTTTACTATATTTAGATAAAAATTTGGTATGAGGCAAATAAAATTATGTGAGAGAATACAGGAGTACAAACAGACACAATGTGTTTTCAACTTTGGTAAAGATTTAAAACAGATCTGTCAATTTGGAGAAATAAAAAATATATTAAAAAAATTTTAAGTTATATCTTTTGGGGAACTCTATAATAATATAACTTGAATTTTACAATTAAAAGGTATTCTGATAATAAATCTATGGAAAAGTCACAGGCTGTTGCTAGAAGAATAATTATATGTAAATATTTTATATCTGTTAGTACAACAAGATAGAGTAGAAAAGAAGCTGTTTTTCCTGTGTGTGTGAAAATATGTTTAGTGGTTCTTCTGAGTTGCCTGGTAAAGTACAAAGTGAAGTCAGAGGAGGGGACAGCATAGCTCATTCTTTTCTGTGTCATTAAGGTAAAGCTCATAGATAATATTGCTTCTCCTCTAGGATTGGCAACGGAGATGTTTTCCACTGCGTTATGATACAAGTCCCTTGTGCTCACATGATAAGCGTTTTTGAACTCTCTTTTCAGAAATCCTTATTGTAAAGCTATGCATTCTTCTCTTTTTATTTCTCTTTTCCTGCCAAGAGCAAGGCAGTGAAAGACTCAATGTATTTCATTATCAAGTTAAGCAAAACAAATGTCATATATCAAACTAAAAGTATGTTTGACTCCAATAAATGATTCAAGACAGTTTAGAATAAAATTTCTATTCAAAGTACAAATAATCAATACAATGTATAATTTATTTGGCTTATAGGTAAAGGTTAAAGAGATATACATCATTCAATGAGATTTGTTGGCTCATCATAACATTTTTCATTCAGTCATAGTGTTTGATGACCAGTTGTTACTTCTTTTTTTATGGCATAAATACCTCATTATGACTATCACAAAAACTACTTTTTCATTTCCTATTCATCTAATTATATACTGTGACCCTGATAACACACCATCATGATTAATGTACATTCAAAATAAATCAGAAAGTCAGAAAGTGTTATTCCTCAAATTTGTTCATTTTTTTCAAAGTTGTTTTGTGTATTTTAGGTCCTTCAAATTTTTCAAGGGACATTTAGAATAATCCTGTCAAATTTTAATAACAAAATAAAAAGATGTTTCCTTGAGGATGTGTACAATCTACAGATCAATTCTGGTAGAAAAAAAACATCTTTTTTATGAAATATTTTATGGCTGTTCTAATACAAGTGTCCCTATTTTCTCCACTTTGCTCTCCTCCACCCAGCCCAACCCCACTCCCACAGTCAGCCCCATCCTGTTATCCATGTCCACGGGTCATTCTCACATGGTCTTTGACTAGTCCCTTTCCCTTCCTTCCCCTCTTGTCCCCCTTCCCACTCCTCTCTGGTTACTGCCAGTCTGTTCCTTGTTTTCATGCTTCTGGTTCTATTTTGCTCATTAGTTTGTTTTATTTATTAGCTTCCTCTTATTGGTAAGATCATATGGTATTTGTATTTCACCACCTGACTTATTTCACTTAGCATAATATTCTCCAGTTCCATCAATGATGTTGCAAAAGGTAGGAATTTCTTTCTTTCTTTCTCCTGTATAGTATTCCATTGTCTCATATGTAGCACAGTTTTTTTATCCACCCTTGAACTGATGGGCATTTAGGCTGTTTCCAGCACCTGGCTATTTTAAATAACACTGCTATGAACATTGGGGTACATAAGTTCTTTTGAATTGGTGTTTCGGGATTCTTAGGGTACAATCCCAGCATTGGAGTCACTGGGACAAAAGGCCATTCCATTTTTAGTTTTTTTAGGAAATTCCATAATGTTTTTGACATTGGCTGTACCAGTCTGCATTCCTACCAACAGTGCACTAGGGTTCCGCATCCTTGCCAGCACTTGTTTGTTGATTTGTTAATGATGGCCATTCTGACCAATGTGAGGTGGTATCTCATTATGGTTTACATTGCCATCTCTCTGATATATAGTGATGTTGAGCATCCTTTCATATGTCTCTGGACCATCTGTATGTCCTCCTTGGGGAACTGTTAATTTAGGTACTTTGCCCATTCTTTAATTGGACTGTGTCTTTATGGTGTTGAATCATATGAGTTCTTTACATATTTTGGAGATCAGATCTTTGTCTAATATATCATTAGTAAATATGTTCTCTTATACAGTATATTCCCTTTTCATTTTAAGGATGATTTCTTTAGTCATGCTAAAGCTTATTAATTTCATGTAGTCCCATTTATTTATGTTTTCCTTTATTTCCTTACCTTAGGAGATATATCCACAAAAAATACTGCTGTGTAGGACATCTGAAATTTTACTGCCTATTTTCCTCTATGACTTTTGTGGTGTGACAACTCATATATACATCTGCTACCCATATTGACTTTATTCTGGTGTATAGTTTAATTTGGTGGTCTAGTTTCATTTTTTTTTTTTGCATCTACCAGTAGACCTCTCATAACACCATTTGTTAAGGTTATTATTTTCTATTTTCAAAGACAGACCACATGATATGAGAAAAAACAAGCCTCAACAAATTTAAGAAAATTGAAATCATATCAAGCATATTGGATCACAATGGCTTGAAACTAGAAGCCAACCTGAGGGGAAAAAAAAACTAAAAAACATTCAAGTACGTGGATACCATATAACATGTTATTAAACAATGAATGGTAAGCAATGAGATCAAAGAAGAAATCAAAAAGTATTTGGAACCAAAGGAAAATGAGCACACAACAGCCTCAAACCTATGGAACATAGGCAGTCCTGAGAGAGAAGTTCATAGCAACACAGGCATACTTAGAAAGATAGAAAAATCTCAAATAAACAACATAACCCTACACTTACAAGAACTGGAGGAACAAAAACAAAGCCCAGAGTGAGTAGAAGGAAGGAAACAATCAAGATCAGAACAGAAATAAATGACAAGAGACTAAAAAAAATTTCAAATGATCGATAAATCAATAAAGCTGGTTCTTTGAAAAGATAAGCCTTTAATCAGACTCATTAAGAAAAAAGAGAAAGGACCCAAATAAAATCAGAAACAAACGAGGAGAAATTGTAACTGATAACACAGAAATGTAAAGGATTTGTAAGAAATTACTAGGAACAACTATATGACAAGAAATTTGAAAACCTGAGCAAAGTGGACAAATTTCTAGAAAAATACAATCTTCCAAAACTGAATGAAGAAGAAGCAGAAGCCTGATTAGACAGATAACAACTAGTGAAACTGAAGCAGTAAGAAAACAAACAAACAAAAAACAAAAAAACCTCCTGGCATACAAACGTCTTATGACAGATGGCGTCACAGACAAATTTTACCAAACATTTAAAGAAGAACTAACCTTCTCAAACTATTCCAAAAAAATTTAACAAGGGGGAAGACTCCCAAAGTCTTTTTACAAGGGCAATATTGTCCTAGTTCCAAAACCAGATAAAGACATAAAAAAAAGAAAGAAAACTGCATGCCAATATTTCTGATGAACCTAGATGCTAAAATCCTCAACAAAATATTGGCAAACCAGATCCAGCAACATATTAAAAAGATCATAATCCATGATCAAGTGGGATTCATCCCAGGGATGCAAAGATGGTACAATATTTGCAAATCAATAAACATTACACACCACACAAATAAAATGAAGGACTAAAATCACACGATCATGTCAGTAGATTCTGAAAAAGCATTTGGTAAAGTTCAGCACCCATTTATGATGAAATGCTCAGTAAAGTGTCAATATAGGGAGCGCACCTCAAAATAATAAAGGTCATACATGAGAAACCTACAGCCAACATTACACTCATCGGGCAAAAACTAAAACCTTTCACCTTAAGATCAGGCACAAGACAAAGGTGCCCACTTTTACCATTTTACTCACTTTTGGCTGGAAGTTGTAGCCAGCATGATCAGACAAGGAAAAGATATAAAAGGCATCCAGATTGAAAAGGAAGAAGTAAAGCTGTCATTATTTGCAGATGACAGTGTAGACAGAAAACCCTGTAGTCTCTACCAAAAAACTACTCAACCGAATAAGTGAATTCAGAAATCAAAGGCAGTTTTGTACACCAGCATGAAATATCAAAAGCAGCAACTAGGGGGAAAAACCCATTTACTATAACAACAAGAGAAATAAAGTTCTTAGTAATAAACTTAACAAAGAAGGAGAAAGACCCATACTAAGAAAACTACAGAACACTGACGAAAGAAATTAAGGAGGATACAAATAAATGGAAGCATACGTCATTGTTCATGGATTGGAAGAATTAACATCATTAAAATGTCCATACTACCCAAAGCAATCTATGGATTCAATGCAATCCCTATTAAAATGCCAATGGCATATTTCACAGATCTAGAAACAATATTTCAGAAATTTATATGGAACCAAAAATGACCCAAAATAGCTTCAGCAAACTTAAAAAAGAAGAATAAAGTAGGAAGGATCACAATATCTGATATCAAACTATAGTACAAGGCCACTGTAATCAAAAGAGTCTGATACTGTCATAAAAACAGACATATAAACCAATGGAACAGAATAGAGAGCCCAGAAATAAACCCATGTCTCCACAGTCAATTCATGATGACAAAGGGGGCAGGAGCATAAAAGGGAGAATCATCATCTTAATAATGTCTCTTGATCCATGAACACAATATGTCTTTCCATTATTTATGCTTTTGCTTTTTATCAGCACAGTTTTATTGTTTTCAGTGTATGGTAGACTCTTCACATGTTTGTCATAGTTATTTCTTTGTATTTATTGATATTACTATAAAATATATTATTTTTGTAGTTGCCAATTGTTTTTGATAATATATTGAAATATAACTTATTTTTGTTCTTTGATTCTATATCTTAGCAAAAACTCATTATCTTTTTATTGATTTCATAAATTTTTCTAATAAATAATTATGACTAAAAAACACCACATTACTTCTTCATCTCTACATAGATGATAAATTCTTGCATAAGTGAAAACAGTTTTATTCCTTTCTTTCCAGTAGAGATGCCTTTTTTGTTTGTTTGTTTGTTTTATCAAACGGATTAGCATTTCTAATACAATGTTCAATAAAAGTGGAATGAAGAAACATCTTCATTTTGTTCCAAATCTCAGAGGAAACACATTTAGCTTTTCAATAGTGATTCCAGTTGTAGGTTTTTCACACATGTTCTTTATCAGATTGATTTTTTTTTGTTCTGAGATATACTTTCTCTGGTACTAATACATTTTAACTTTATTTTGATTTTATGTCTTTGGTATCTTTTTCCACTTAACCAATATTTGTGTTTGTATTTAAAGTGTATTTTTGGTAAGCAAAATATAATTGGGTCTGAGTTTCTATGCAATCTGATAATCTCTACTTTTAATTATGGCTATATAGAATAGTTACTTTTAATGTGATTATTGATATTGTAAGCTTTCAGACTATAGTTGAGCTGTGAATTTTCCATTTGACCTTTGTTCCTATTTTCTTTTATTAGATGAATTCAATAATTTTATGACAGCATTTTATATTTTCGTTGTATTACTATTTATTATCACTTTGTTAATATAGAGGTTACTTTGGGATGTATCATATACTTCTGAGACTATCTTCAAATCATATACTACTTCACACTTAGTGTTACATCTTGCAATACTACACCCACATTTCTCCCTTCCCAGTCTTAATGCTATCGTTGTCACACATTTATGTTACACATGTGATGAAAACCTCGTAACAGTCTGTTTTGTTTGTCTAACCATCATTTACTTTCCAAATATTCTAGATTTAAATAATAAGAAATAATCTGGTTTTCATAATACTCATAGTTACCATTTCTGGTGGTTGTTATTTCTTTGTGACAACTGGTGTCATTTTCTCTGCTTCATTTTGGATGATCTTGCTGTTTTCAAGGTCATCATGTTTTTCTGAAACTTCTATTCAGTCACTAATTTTATCCAGTATATTTTTCATCTTAGGCATTGTAGTTTTGTTTTCATTTAGAGGTTTGATGTTGATTTTTCTCATATATATCATAACTATAGTTAACTGTATAACGTATGGAATATGGTTTTAACTGTTTTAATTTCCTTGTCTGCTACTATTTTGGGGCCTGTTTTATTTGATTGACTTTGCTTCTCATTATGGTTTATATTTTTCTACTTCTTTGTTGCCTATTTGTCTTCAATTGGAAATCAGACATTAAAAAAATTACCTTGTTTCCTACAGAATATTTATGGATATGTGAATTATTCTTCATCTTTGTTATAGGGCACCATTATATTACTTGGAAACATTTTAATACTTTCAGGTTTTACTGTTGAGATTTATTAAATGGTACCATGGCAGTATTTATATTGTCTAGTTATTTCCTGTTACTAGCATAATATCCTTCCACATACTTTACTAGTCCCATGAATCATGAGGTTTTACATTCTGATTATTAAGAACAGGTACTATTATCTCTAATTCTGAGATGGTTCTTTCCTAAGATGTGAATACTTTCCTTAAACACATGCACCTGTCAGTATTGTAGTGAATATTGATCTGCTGATTAATCATGAGACCCCTTCACAGATTTCCAGAGTGTTCTCCGTATGTGCTCTTTCTTATTTATTTTTATTTTTAAAAAAAAAACTACTTATTTTTAAATAATTACAGAGTCGCAAGCAGCTGCAAAAATTGTAGGAAGTCCTGTGTACCCCTCACACTGCTTCCTCCAATGGTTGCACCACATATAACTTTAGTAAAATATCACACTGCGGATCCTAAAATCAACTACATGCTGATGACTTTCCATTTAATTAATTTATTTTCCATTTTTCAATTGCAGTTCACATTCAACAGTATCCTGTATTAGTTTCAGATGTACAGCATAATGATCTGAAACCCATGTGCATAGCCCTCCCTCTTTTTTTAAATATTTTTTAATTGTTGTTCTAGTACAGTTGTTTTAAAAGACACTGTGTCTTGGTCTCTTTGGACACTGAGCTCCATGTCTTGAATCCAGGGTGTTTATCATATTCCTCCTAGTTTCCCCTTCCCTGTAATAGCACCTGGGATCTCTCTCAAATGGTGATCTGGGCAATCAAGGGACTCATTCATTTGTTTTTCATATTTTAGGAATCACTCTCCTTCATTGTCCAGTGTCTTGAAAAACATTGTTTCATATACATTTCTTTTCCCCTTCCCTTCCCTTCTTCCCCTCCCACCCCTTCCCTTCTTTTTTCTTTCTCCTTCCTCCCTCCCTCCCTTCCTCCATCCCTACTTCTTTCTTTCTTTCTTTCTTTCTTTCTTTCTTTCTTTCTTTCTTTCTTTCTTTCTTTCCTTTCTTTCTCATTCTCTTTTTCTATATACATATTTGTCTTTTTCTTCCTTCATTCTTTCATTCTTTGTCATTGCTTCAGGGGAGAAGGGATGTCCAGTCCCTGTTATTCTATTTTAGCTAGACATAAGAGAATAAGTTCTTTTATCTTAACTTGAATATGGTGATTAGAATATTATTTGGCCCAGGATGTTTTTATATTAACTGCTTTTTAAAATTTTCTAATTTCTAGGCAACTACTGTGGGCATATCAATGTTACTAAACACAATATATTGACCTAACCAATATTACTATAACAGAAAAATAAAATATTTATAATGTGAAAATGTTATGCCTTTTGAGAAAAAATGCATAAGTCAATCTTTAAAAATCATCAGTAGATTACCAAGTACTAGACATCCAAGTACTAATTTGTGTAAACATCTCTATTGTAATTACATGCTAGTGTAACAAAGGTAAGGTAACTGAAAAATAGGTATCACATTTTAATTTTATTGTGAATGATAAAAACTATTCTAGATTTATTTTCAAAACAGTACAGTTCAAAGTTTAATCTCAGAGTTGTAATGTCAGCATGTTTTATATTCATAAATTCAAAAATACAAGTTATAATAATAGATTTTCCATTTTCTCTGAAGCGCTGATATTTGTGAATACTGACCTAAAAAGACCTCTTGGGCATTTGAGTAAAATTGGAATCTACTAGGGAAACCAAAACAAAATCTAAAAGATATCTTATTATTGACTCAAAGAGATCTTGGCACTCTCCTCTTGAACAATGATAAAATAGTTTAAATATTCCTTTCCCTTGTAATATAACCACCCCCAAATTTTCTGATCCTATAATTTAAGTTGTTGAATAACATTTTACTAAAGATGAAAATGCTTAGCAATATCCCTAAGGAAAGAAGTTGCCAGAATAACCTACCAAGACAGTGTTACAACAAGGACAAAAAATCAAACTCAATGATTTCCTATGAAAATCAGTTATTAGAATTTAATTAAGGCCACCAAAGGAATAGGAAAGGCTGAATTTAGAATTAACTCCAATTGATTTCACTCTTGACTATTATTGATGACTCTAAGATCAGTTTCATAAAAGTGTCATTTCTGTGACATGATCTTTGTTTAAAATTATCTGTCACATAGGCTTACCATTCAAAACAGATTTTTCTTGGGATCCTAAAATCATAGCATACATTCTTTCTGGTTGAGGCAACCTTGTGAAGCTTTCACAAGAATTTAAGTCAAGTGTTTTTAAATCCTGGCCAGAGAATTCAGCAAAAGTAGCTAACGCCAATGCTATATAGTACAAGAGCTTATTATCATTATGATTATTATTATTGCCTATAATTAACTTATATGATCTTCAAAACCATCATTGACCTGCTCAGATGATCTGTGTCTACATCAGACAGTTCCCTTACTTTTTGGAAGCTCGGCAAAATAGGCGTTAATTAAATACCAGTTTATATAGGAAAATAAGTAACTTTTCCATTTTCACTAAGAAAACACAGAGGGTAGACAAATCTCCTTGTTATTGGGGGAAAAGAGAAGATTGGGGGAAGGGAAAGTGTTAGAAAGGTGACATTTTAAATTCAGTATTCACAACATTTTAGGAAATAATTCACACTCAAGAAAAATGATTTAATAAAGCAAAATCATCCCTGCTACTCATAAGAATTGTCTGAATGCTGAAATTGCCCGGAATCAAGTGCATTTATTCTAGAGACCACATTTTTGGTACAATTACTGTGTTTTAAACTATGGTTTCCATTGCTCCTAATAGAGTCTTTAGTCACCAGTGGCTAGGAAAAAGTCTGAGGACACTGAGCTCTCTGATCCTTAACTAACAACTTTCTGAAATTCCTTGTAGAATTTAGGCTCATTCTTGCTACTTGAATTCCCCCATTGAGTAGTGACATTATTTCAAATTTCTATAGTAAATCATTTTCTTTTTGGTCATTTTTATTGTTATTCTGTTACAGTTATCACAATTTTTCCTCCTCTGCCCCCTTCTGCCCATCCCACATACTCCCCCCACTACAACACTCAATTCTCACACTGTTGTCCATGTCCGTGGGTCATCCATACATGTTCTTTGTTGAGTCTCTTCCCCTTCTTTCCACTATTATCCCTCTGTCCCCTGGCCACTTTAGGTCTGCTCCCTGTTTTCATACCTGCAGTTCTCTTTGTTAGTTTATAGTGTTCTGTCTGTTTGTTCATTAGATTCCTCTTATAGGTGAAATTATATGGTATTTGTCTTTCACCACCTGACTTACTTCACTTAGCATAATACTCTCCAGGTCCATCCATGCTGTAGTGAAGGGTAGGAGTTCCTTCTCTCTTTCTGCTGTGTAGTATTCCATTGCACCACTTGTACCACAGTTTTTTGATCCACTGACTTATTGATGGGCAACTTAGGTTGTTTCCAGCACTTGGCTATTGTAAATAATGCAGCTATGAACACTGGGGTGCATAAATTCTTTTGAATAGGTGTTTCAGTATGCTTAGGATACAATCCCAGTGGTGGAATCACTGGGTCAAAAGGCAGTTCCATTTTTAGTTGTTGGAAGTAATCCTAAAACATTTTCCACAGGGGCTGCACCAGTCTGCAGCCAGTCTGCAGTCCTGCTGAGAGTGTGCTAGGTTGGGTTCCCTTTTCTCTGCATTCTCACCAGCACTTGTTTCTTTAAAGTTTTCAGTAACAATATTTTAAATTAAGAAAGGTAAATGAATTATTACCTGGCCCAAACTAATATATAAATTCAACAGCATTTGTTATGAGAACCACCACAAAAATATCTAGAGTTATTTTGGATGGTAAAAAATATCAATAGAATCTCATTACTATAAGACTCCACTTAAAATGATGCATATTTTCATATTTAGAAACAACTTAATTCTAAAATATACATCAGATCAGTTTTTGATAAATTCTATGTGAGTTATTATTAAAAAACAATAAAATTGGATTCAACATGTAGTTGTTAGAAGCACACCTTCCCCATATACACAAAATTAGCTTTGGGGCTTGGGAAAAACAAACCAATGGAAACAAATACTGATCAATATTATATTATATTAACCAGAAGCTGACTTTGATTGGATTGGGAGGATTTACATGTTATTTTTAAATTACTTAAAATAGAATCTTAAAGAGGTTACTAATGTAGTTTACAAAGTATTCATTAGAAATTTATCAATGAAAATCAGAATACAGAGTTTCAGTTAGTGTGGTTCTTTTATGTTTGTTATAATTAACAGTTGTATTTATAACATCTTCCTTTATATTCACATCTTTCTTTAAGATAGCTCTGGAGTTTTGGGTACATGCAAATCCAACCTAGTAATTTCATTTTTTCTTTATGATCTTCTCAGTTTGCCTTAAGCAAGCTTGTTCAGAGGGAAGGACACCTGGATATTAAGCACTTCTTTGCAGAATACCACCCCAGTATCGGTAAATCCATCCTGAAATAGATAAGAAAAAAAGCTTTCCCCAAACAAGGTATTGTTTTGGTTTCTTTTGGCTTAAATAACTATAGGCTGCATAATGCCCAGGCCTAGGATAAATTACCAAAGAAGACATTAAATTGAGTAAAATCACTCCATACTAATTTTTTTCAGTACAAACTTGGGGTTTCAGGGGAAATGCGAACATAAGTTCATTTTAGTGCTCCAGAGAAGCACAGTTTAAAGCTACCTTCCTGAAGAAATTGTGCCTTACCATTTTTTTTTTTTTTGTCTTTTGAAGCAAGGCTGATTTGTTTTCATTTGAAATGCCTGGTTCACATCACACCATCTTCAGTGAGGCTTGAATGCTGCGTGCTGCCTTCCTGTGACATTGGTTTGTATCAATTGTTCTGACCTTCAGAAGCAGATTTTTATCATTAAGCTCTCTTTTTGGCTCCAAAATTAAATTGTTTTCTTTGTCTAAGTTATGTCCTCATACCTTTGTTTAATTATAAATTAAAATGTTGTGAATGTCTTATACTTTGGGAAATGAATGAGTGTTTTATAACTTATGCCAAGAAGTCTTCTTTGAGACTCACCAGGCATTGTGCAATACTATCATTTTCTCTTCTTTTGTAAATTACTTTATTGTTGTTCAGTTACAGTTGTTTGCATTTTCTCCCCACCCTCCCACCCCAGCCAAACCCACCTCTCTCCCTTGCTTTCACCCTCCCCCTTGGTTTTGTCCATGTGTCCTTTATAGTAGCTCCTGAAAACCCTTCTCCCCACTGTCCCCTCCCCCCATTCTGGCTATTGTTAGATTGTTCTGAATTTCAATGTCTCTGGTTATATTTTGTTTGCTTTTTCTTTTGTTGATTATGTTCCAGTTAAAGTTGAGATCATATGGTATACGCCAGGTGGTGAGGGGCAATACTATAATTTTAAGAATTCTATCTAAACATTCAAACACAAACATGACTCCCACCAAGAGAACAAAAAGAATAGTTTTATAATAACCTTAGTTAGAGCCTCTTTTCTTATGTTCTGCTTGTTTGTTTAAGCAGAGGGAAAGAAGATTTGGCAAAGTGGTCTGAGCTATGGTGTCTGGAATCACAGAGCAAAGAGTAAAAGTCCTGCAGATAGAGGTAGGAAAGCGAAAAGGGTGATAGAAGAGATTTTACAGGTATGGGTGTTAAACAATGCAATATACAAATAACATATTATAGATTGTAAAACTGAAACCTATACAATTTTATTAACCATTGCCCCTCATAAATTTAGTAAAATTAAAAAAATAATATTTGAATCACACACACACAATATGTCCAGCTGTATTATGTAAGAGTCTGAGACTCTCCACAAATTAATCACCTGTTTATATATAAGATTTCTCACTTATGTAATCATTGTATTAAAGAGGTACACAATTATACCAGAATCATAGAGTTATTCCAAATATTAAATTACACAATGTAAATAAATATTCAACATGCTACCTGCCAAATAACAAGGTCTATCAACATCACTAATTCTAATTAAGGCAAATATTTACTTACTCAGTAGTATTTATTGAGTAACTACATATTCTGTAGTGATGAACAAAACAAACACCCTGTCTATTGGGCAACTATAATTAGTGACAAACAATAAAAGGAACACTTATTAACATATGATTACATGCTACAATAAAGAATTAAATAATACCCAACGAAAATAAAATGAGAGTACAACATGTCCTGAAAATTTTTTATGTAAAATTGTTGACTGGGGATCAATGAATGTTTCTCTGGAAAAGGTACAAAGTTTTTATTCAAGACATTCAATGATGAACAGAAATACTCAGGAAAATGTAGGATAGGAAGCAGAGTTGCTATATGACAGAGATAACAGGTTTGTGAGGCCCAGCAGCAGAGAAAAATGGTAGAGAAGGCCATGGAGTCTGGAAGGCAGAGGGTGATGGGAAGTCGGAGATTGAAAGGTCTAGATAGCAGACAAGGGACAAATCATTCAGTGCCTAGAGGGTCAAAGTATGGATTGAGGTCAGAGGTTGGTGGAAATGTTTTAGGGATCAGGGGGTGGAAAGGCAGGGATGTGATGAAACAGTTCAGATTTTCAATTTATAATTTTCATTGGCTCTAGTATGGAGAATGAACTACAGGTGCCAAAGTTAATGAGGAAAAATGATCCAGATGGCAGTTGCAGAAGTTGAGTTGGAAGAGTATTTTAGAATTGGTGTAGACAATGGAGATGGAAAGGTGTGGGAGAGACATGGCAGGGACATTTTTCATGTGAAAGCAGCAAGGCTATATAGAATCATGAAGATGATGGGAAAGAGAATTTGGGCAAATATGACCTTGTATTTCTAGTTTGTACAAACTAATGCACAGAGGGCTATCCTCTGAGACAGAGAAGGACATTGAGCAAGAAAGAAGGGAGATTCTGAGCTCAATTTTCTACATGCTGTATTTAGATTGTCTTTGGGATATCCACCAGAGAGATCAGGCAGAGAGGTGGATGTGGGAGACCACAGGTCAGGGGGAATCTAGGTTTTGAGTTGCAAGTCTAGAAATGCAGTTTATGGATGGTGACTAAAACCATGGATCAGATGACTGCGCTCTGTGAGAATTTAGAAAACTAAAAAAGCAAGCCGTTAAACATGACATTTTTCTCCTACTCACATCTCTACACACTGCAAGAATATAAATATTTGTCTTCAGTTTCTTAGTTTACTGCACTTTGAATTTTGGACAAAACTAACCACATCAAACTAACCACATCAAAACACATACTGTTCTGAAATTATACACTTTCCAACAACTAAATTAAGACAATAGAGAAAAATGATTAATAACATAGGTCAGGAGCTTATCACTGTAAAAGTTAGAAATCTTAATGGTATAATGGTTAAGGTATTAGAATACTGAGATTTGCTTATGTATGTTCAGCGCAATGCAATGTATATTTAGCATGGTGTATTATGATAAAGGCTGTGTTTGGGCATTAAATTGCTTTACCACTGTCTTCCTGCTACCTTTATGTTTCAACTCCATGATAATTTGACATTTCTAGAATTCTGAGACTATGGGCAGATTTCCCCTGAGCATATTCCAGCTGCTGATAGAACAGCAAGGTAAACCAACTGAGTTGTATATACTTGTTTAAAATAGTGTTCCTAACTAATAAGAGACTAGATGAATAAAGAGAACATCAGAAAATGAAGAAAGAGAACAGAAAAGATGGGAACTCTTGCTTTATATACGAACATAAAATTTAGCATAGAAGTCAGAATGGATAAAACAAATTGCTAAATATCAAATGTGACCTCACAGAATGATGAAATAATAATGACCCAAGTAATCAAAGTTACAATACAAAGTTTATGTAGTTTATGTACTCATTGATCATTATAAACATTATTTGGATTTCCTACATGATAGATGATAGAAACAAAAGTAAATCAACATTACAAATTATTTTGTATATTATTACCCATTGAATATCTAATTTTGGAAATGTCTCTTTTGTGAAATGAACCTTATTTTTACCACATATTAATACAATATGTATTGATAATAACTAATTACTAAGTTTAATAACATAAATTTAATTAATCATCATCACAGAACCAATGTTCTATGAAGGTTTTGGAGCATATAATATCCCTGAGAATACTATCAGTGCTGATTTGCCCAGCAATAACTTTAAGTTCATCTAAAGGATTTAAGTATTTGTAAGAAGTTAAAAATAAAATTAAATGTGATTTCAATATTTTACATATGCAAAATTTCATAGGAGACCCCCATTCCTACAGTACGTATGATTTAAGGTAGTACAAGGATTATTTTCAGAATACCTTTCACTCACAACTCTTTGTGAATAAAAACAGTGATGTATATTTAAAAAATGAGGGACTGGAAATTAAATCCGATGGGTGTTTTTTCTAACTGAGCTGTTAAGGTTATTGGCTTTATTTTTAATAATATCTTGTGTCAACATTCCATTAATATTTTCAAATTCTCCAACTAACCAGGAAAGTCTTAAAAAATTACTGATGGCAAATATGCCTCATTTACATAAAATGTATTTGTTATAAAGTAATTTTTTAAAAACTGATCAAGCATTAATATTCTTAGGTCAAGTATTTTAAGTTGATTTGCATACTTTACAAAACAAAATTTAATCTACATTTTTCCTGAATTGAGTTGTAACATCAATATTAATAACATAGTAATTAGTTAATATTTAAACTTTCTTTTAAATATATATAAGGTAAATTGATAAATGTTTATAAATGATTTATCAAAACTAAATAAAAAATAAATAAAGTTGTATACTTTCTCAACTAAAGGGGGTAAAACCCAACATATTTTATTAAAAAAAAAGATCTAAAACTATAAGTAACTAGTGAATACATAAATCAAAAACTTCATATTATCATTGGTATCTACAATTATAACATTTTTGGAAAACTATCTTAACTGAGTAATAGACATATTTACAATTGATCTCCTATATATAGAAAAAATTGATATACTTGAAAATTGCAAATTAAAGTACTTTCTCTTTAATGTAATATAAGATATTATATTACATTATATTACATTAAATGTCTTCAAATATGTGATTATGTTCAAGGCTGTTAAGATTAAAATTGAAATCCACTTAATCCATGTAACTGAAGCAACTTAAGGTTTCTTTTTTATCTCTAAACTCACATATGTCAACATAATTAAAGTACACCTATATATATTATTTTTATGTATTGTTTTTGTGATTTAACTTCTCAAGAGGCTGATTCAATCAATCAACCAAGTTTAAAAAGTTGGTTGATTCTAATTTGTTATTGAAAGGTAATTAAGTTTTATTAACATATTTATTGCCATTTCCTGTTTTTCCTGTATTTTCTTCAGTAATGTGTCTGATATCATATGAAACAAAAGCAGATCTTTTCATATTCTCACTACGTGCCAAAACTAGTAACAATCTAGTGCAGAGTAATGAGTCATTCTCCAAAAATGTAAAGCTCAGAATGAGTTTCATATATGTGAAGGTTTTCTATAAGTCTTAAAAGTAGAACTCTACTCAAAGAGATGTAACATTCGAAATAAATAAGAAATAATATTGACCTGCTTACTAATTATACACTATCTTATACTGATCCAATGAATCAGGAAATCGGGAAAGCTGAGTGTCAAAAGGCTCAGCAACAGTTTAATTCGAAGAATTTGCACAGGGCAAAAGCAGAGTAGGATAAAAAGGGAAGTTGGGAGAGAGAAAATGACATTGTATTTCATGGAGAAAACAAGAGAGAGAAGATAATGCTGCTGTCCAATAGCCTCCTTTTGTCCACTTCATTCCTCCTGGAATATAGATTCAAGCCACAGGGAGCCCAGACAGTATGCTAAGTCAGTTTCTAGGCCAGCATGTGAGCTGCATCTCAGTGGTGTTTACAGCAAGTTTCACCTCACGTCAGATACCTATAAGACTGACACAGTTTAATGATAGGCAATGACAGAATACTACTTTTCTCAGAAATATGAGAACCACTCCACCTAGAGAGTTACCAAAATGAATATATGTTTAATTTGTGATTACAAGTCTAAAATCTTGCAAAAAGAAAAGCAATATGTTTGAGTCAAAAGAAATTAATGAACAAACTTTTAATGAGATTGCAGCTTGGTTAATAAAAACCAGGAGGCTGGCATCTCTTAACCAACATTGTCAATCTGAAACCTTTCAGATTTACTAACTACCAGAGCATGGGGGGGGGGGGGTCGGGGAAATGAGGGAAAAGTGGGAGATGCTTGGATGCTCCGTGGGGACTTACTGTACCTGTGTCCACATCCTTCACCTGTTGCCTGGCTCGAGCTGGTGGGCTCCACTTTGAGCTCTTCCAGGACCAGCCCTTTTTCGTGTGGTCCAGGAAAGTCCAGGCCAGGTACTTCCTCCTCCTCTAGGGACTCGACGTAGAAGAGAGTCCTGGTCGGCTGTTGGGTGCCCTGCCCGGGCGCCCCTTGCTGCAGCCTGGTGGCCACTGGCAGCAGGGTGCCATTCAGTGGGTTGAAGGAAGAGGGCAAAGAGGATGGCGAGGAAGATGAAGAGGAGGAAGAAGAGGAAGGCTTCTTCCAGAATGTGCTCACGCTGCCTTTCTCTTGGTTTTTAAGCAGGCGGCTCTGGCTCGGTCCCCAGTGCTCGAAACTGCTGTTGCCGTCCTGCTGCAAGCAGCCGCCCCCCGCCGGGCTGCTGGGGGACGGCGATGGGTGGCTGAAGAGTTTCCAGCGGAGTCGTAGGATGTGCTTCACATCGAAGTCTTTTCGCCCAGAGCCCGACATGCTTGGAGCCAGGAAGGCAAAGGGAGCTCAGCTGGGGCGGGAGTAGACGGGCCAGCTGGTGGGGGAGACCAGCGGAGCCTGGGGTTGGAGACGGTGGCTGGATGCGCTCTCTGCACCCCAGGAACAGACGGGGCGAGGCGGGATGCGCGCTCTGCCAGGCGACAACCGGGGCGGGGATGGCAGAGCTGCGCGGCTCAGCTGCGGACAGGTCGCAGGACTTGAGCGTGGGGAGCCCACGGGCTGGGAGCAGAGAAGAAGCGGGACGCCAAGGGTTGATAATCCTCGATCCCCGTGCAGGTGTCCCGTGATTACGGAGGGAGGGACGATCCTGGTGCTGAAGATGCACGAGGGAGGATCTGCCCGCTCCGAAGCTCGGGAGGCTGCGGTAGATGGATACACCTCCCCGGGATGCGCCTGTGGCACAGCCTCAGTCGGGAAGGTGCGGGCTCTCCTCTCCTTGCAGCTGAGTTCAGTGCCTGGAGAGCGCAGAGAGAGAGAGAGAAAGAGAGAGCGGGAGAAGAGCCCGAAGTCGGGAAGAAGCGCTCCCCCCGCCCCAGCCTTCTCCGTGCACCTGCGTCCCAGTCCCTGGCCTCTCCGAGAACGCTCTGAGAGCTCGCCGGGTATTTCTGAGAAAGTCAAATACCTTCTGCGAGGTGGAGAAGGTTGGTTTTATATTGTCAGTTTGTAAAGGAGAAAAATAAATATTCCAGAAAATATAGGGAAGCAAAAGGAAAAGCTGTCAAGGTCCTCACAGTACAATATTCTCTCTGCCTCAGCGCCTCCTCCTCCCCATAAGTGACGCAGCTGTGCACTGGGGTCTATACGGTGAGATGGAGGGAGGGAGGAAAGGCTTCAATCTTCTTTATGCAAGTGAAGCTGCTGCTCTTATTGTCCCTTTGCGTGGATCTTGTCACCTTTTCTTATCCTTCTTCCTCGCCACATTACTGTGTAGCAATAAAAGTAAAGCAAACAGGCATTGTGCTTTAGCATCAGTAAACACCAAATATGAATCATGACAGCGTAAACTTAATAAGCTGCGGTCCGTTTTCAGGTTGCTAGTTGATGGTTTGAATTATTTAATAAACTGCATCCTTTAACCTTAACCTTAGTTTCTCTGTAGTGAGACACAGAAGAAACAGGGATGCTGGTGTCAAAGGATGATGATGCCACCGCTCGGACACTCGCACTGTGATTCTGTCACTAATGCACTCAGGCAGTACTTCACCCTGGGGGACAGGCACACAGCAGAAATTTGAAGATGGGCATTTGAGCACAGGGAATGAGGGTGGCAAAATCGGTGCATTTAGTGTGTAGCTTTAGAATGAGAACTCTTCTCATTGTAAGCTGAGAAGTGGAATGAAATGATGAAAGAGAATTTCAAGGAATAATCTTCTAGTACATAAATCATGACATAAAATGGGTGGAAGAATTTAGGCAATAAATGAGTACAGTAGCCTCCCTTCTCTGGGGAAAATACTTTCTAAGACCCCCCAGCTGATCCTGAAACCAGAATCCTATGTATACTATATCCTCCCCCCACTTACACACACACATACCTGTCACTTAAAGGAAGCAGTTTGCGGTTTCTCTTTGGCATATTCAAAATGCCAGCATTACAAATATAGTGTTGTGGTTCATTATTAAGTAAAATAAGAGTTACCTGAACACAGGTACTGCCATATCTGGGACAGCTGATCTGTTAACCAAGAGGACTTCTAGGTTACCTACTGGCAGATAACCTGCAGAGTACGGACAAAATATAAGCTGGACAAAGGGTAGACCAAATCCTGGGCTAGACTGAGTGGGACAGTGTGGGATTCCCTTATGCTATCCAGAATGATGAACAATTTAAAACTTATGAATTGTTTATTTCTGGAATTTTCTCTTCAATAGTTGGGGCCCAGGACTGAGCACAGGCAACTGAAACTGCAGAAGCAGAAACCGTGGTGAAGGGAGCACTACTGTACGTGTGTCCGGAGGCTCCTTTCCTACAGAAATCTTCTGTTTGGAGAAGGGAGGGTGTGTTCCCTCTTACATCTGTATTTAGAAGGATGACTATCATGCTCTCATTCTAGTTATGACTGCTTGGAGATTTTTCATCTTTTTCTTTTAATGAGCCTTTAAAACAGAGCCCAGTCCCCTTTGCTGAAGTCAACAGGAGGTCAGAGAATTAGCGGGTTCCCTGAGCCTAGAGTCTAATGGTTGTCCAATCCTGAAATTCACAGTTTCAGCAAACCCAAAAGAGCACAGGACTCAAACATTCAAGTGCAGTTATAGTACCGTTGTGATGCCACATTGCTGAACAGTTAACTTAAATAGAAATCAAAGCTAAATTTAAAGTCCTGCCTAGACAAAGTTTGATACTTCAATAAAACAAGAAATTAGGCACACAAAATCCCTACTTTCCAGAGAAGAAAAGGCACTACTGTGCATTTTAAATATTGATTTATGCCACAGCAGCTGGACTGCAATCCCCTGTGCCTTGATTTTTTTCTCTCTCAGTATTCAATGTTAAAAAAAAAAAAAAAGGCAAAAAGCCCTTTAAAGCAAACAATAGTGACAGGTCATTTTTATCCAAGAACTGAATCAGGTAGGTATTTCCTTCAGGGAAGGAAACAGTGTATGAAATTATACAACATGAACAGGGCTGAGAAAAGTTTTCATTAGAAGTTATGTAGAAATTTAAGGTACAAAAAATTAAATGATTCCTACAGTAATTGGAGCTTTGTGGATCTTCTAACTTGATACAATTTATATTTTAATGAAAATAATATAAAATAAATAATGTAAGTATGCCATACTTACATTGTCATCATTAATATCAATCAATAAACATTCAAAATGGTAATGCAAAATTTGTTTTTGTTGTTAGGCTGAAATTCCATTTTGTTTTCCCCTTTCACCCTGCAATACTATTACTATAATACAGCTTAAAAGACACTGTATAGGTTCAAAGTTCAGTAATTTATATGTCACAAAAGAGATGTAATATTGAGTTTTAGTAGAGGAATATGAATTAAACATGTTAAGGTATACTTAATAGATGAAAACTAATATCTATTTGTTACTCTTATTGAATTATTTAGTTTGCTTAAAACAGTGTTTCAACTTATTTTTAAAATTGTTTCTTTTCTATATTTATTCATACACACACAATATTCTTACTGGAAAAGATATTCAAATATTGTTTATCTAAATTACCAAACTATATATGATTATGCAGCCAAAGTGTCCATCAATAGATGAGCAGATAAAACAACTGTGGGCCATTTACACTCTAATATTACTCAGCTGTAAAAAAGATTTTACCCTTTGCAACAGTATGGATGGACCCAGAGAGCATTATGTTAAGTGAAAAAAGGCAGACAGAGAAAAACACATACTGTGCAATGTGGAATCTAATGAACAAACTGAACTAACAAGGAAAATGGGGACAGATCGTAGACAGAGAGGAGATAGGCTGTTAAGTTGCTTCTATATAATAATATTGAATAAAGCATTTGAATGGTTAATTATGATCCAGTTTAAAAGTTCATGCCTTATGATGTTTCTATATTGTTCTCATTTTTGTTTGTCTTTGTTTTACTTTAATGAAACTTATCTATGCACGCTATTAGAAAATATCATTTAAAATGAGTGGATGTCATTCAAATTGAGTGCACAACATTGTGGATGTGGAAATTAAATGAAGATCATTTTGGAATGGCATTTCCCTTCCAAATAAGAGGGAAGCATAATATTACATAGCACTAATGTTAAATAATTTCATGTACAGGTCAGTCCAGAAGGTATCCAACCATGTAACATGAAAAATAGAGACACTTATTGAAGAAGATACAAGATACAAGAAACATCATAGACAGGGCAACAGCACCTCAGTCCCCTTCAAAATAGGCACCTTGGGACCTCACACAGTTTGCCCAATCACCATGTGTTGCCCCATTGCATTTTCCTAAATCTCATCAATGGTCTGAAATCTCTTTCCCTTCAAAGGTGATTTTAGTTTTGGGAAAAGCCAGAAGTTTCAGAATGCCAAATCAGGGCTGTAGGGAGGCTGAGTCATCTGGGGGATTTGATGTTTTACCAAAAAAACTCTGCATGAGACTTGATGCATGAGCAGGCACATCGCCCTGATGAAGCTGCCAGTCACCAGCTGCCCATAGCTGTGGCCTTCTGAATCGTCCAAATAGTTTCCTTGGAGGAATGTTCAAACTTAATGCAAAATTTGATGCAGATTCATTGCTTTACTCACTCAGTCATTTTGAATGTGACAGCCACACAGTACACATGCTCACTCAATGGCGTCTACCACTCCCACTGACTAGTACAGTGAAGTCATCATTATTCACGCATGTGCATTCCAGTCCATTCTCCTTGGCTGCCAGGTTACATCAATGGTGCACAAACTATTCTCCTTATATTAACAATGGCTGGACTTTTTCTGGACAGATCTTGGGTAATATCAGGGGCTCCTATTTCTTCTTGAAAACAGAGAAGTATAACCTGTTTAAACTCTACTAATGTTTAACAATATAGATATAGATTAAGTAGTAATTAAGTGACCGCTTAATAAACATTTGTAGGTGTTAATTGATCCTCAGGGAGCATTTTAATCTATCCCATCTCTTTGGTTTATTTGACCTTTTGATTTGAATCAGGCAATAAATACATATAGTTGAAAAATTCTCTTAGGTAAATTACTACCCATGAAAGCAGGAATTCAAAATGGCACTAAAAGAATACATTCATCTTTATGATAACCCAGGTTTTATGTATCTTTTTATTTTTCCAGAATTGTGGAGAATGTCCAAAGTGTTTGTGAAAATTCATTATTTTGACCTTTGTACCAGGTCCTTGTTTGGTTAATCACACTGCTCAGGGCAGTAGGATGCCAGAAAATACGTTGTGAGTAAGGAGCCCTGACCTCTTTTATAGAAATATTTTCTCAAATACAAAATGCGGATATATAAATATAGGTAGCTATATTTAAGGTAGATTAACCTGTATTTGATATATAGAGTTATTTTTCAAGAACTTTTTCTACTATAGAAAACATTTGGGGAAATCATACTGCTCATTCTGTACAACAGCCTGATCTTTAAAGAGAAAACTAATACTTTATATTTTCAAAAGTGTTAAGATTTCCATTGTAAAAAGTAATTTCATTATTTTGTATGTTGTATTTGAATATTCGTTATTAGTTTGAGGTAATGTATGCCCCTTGAAGTTTTAACCAATGAAGTCAAAATAAAATAATGATTACAGTGTATATAATGCAAACTTAGAAATTATATAAAATAATTTTTGGTGTCCATACAGATAAATATAGATAAAGGAACAGAAATTGTAAATATTAATTTAAAAATGGTTGTCATTATTTTTTTTTCTGCATAGGAGACCTGAAAATGCCTTCTTCTTTTAAGTCAAACCATGAGTTAATTTTCTGGGTGATATTCTGTTCTCTCATGTCTGTTGTGGAATTGGGTTTTTGAAAACTTTAAAAGGATTTTTCATGTCAGATTTTTATACTTCCATTTCCCTTTTCATCTTGAGACACATCTTCCAAACTTTTACATTTGCTTTCATCTGCATTGTTACTAGATATTTTTAAAATCTAGGGAAAATAAAACACAACATGACCCCAGAAGGTAAGACTCTATTTTCCTTAAAGCAGTTCTGATTAGAGATATAATATTAATTACAGAGAGTTTGCAAATTATCTTTTTTCAGAAGTTCATGTATAAGTTATATATGTACTTATAACTGTAGAAAATAACATTTTATGCATACAGCAGGTCTTTAAATAATGTCATTTTGTTCAGTATAATTTGTCATAACGTCGATGAGAGAGAGAAAAATTGATTCCCAGCTGGGGTTACTGCCTGTGTGGAGTATGCAGGTTCTCCCTAGGTCTCTCTGCACATTTTCTGGGTTCCCTCGTTCCCTCCCACATCCCAAAGTTGTGCACATTAGGTTAACTGGTGTTTCTAAATTGTCCCAGTCTGATGGACCAGGTGCGAGTGTGCCCTGTGATGGAAAGGCATCCTGTCCAGGCCTGGTTCCGGCCTTTTGTCCTGAGCTGTGGGGGAAGAAACTCTGGCTGCTCATGACCCTGAACTGAAATAAACAGGGAGGAAAAGAATGATCTTACTTGTTTTTATTCCTCTTTATTAAATGTAGCTCACATTTATGTCAATTTTTAATACGAGAAGTATTTTGGGTCTTTATTTAGAAGTTTGGTGATGTTTTGTCACCAGAAATAGGTCACAAAAACCTAACTCTTATTTTTTAAATATATTTTATTGATTATGCTATTACGGTTGTCCCATTTTCCCCCCTTCATTCCCCTCCGTCATACACACCCCCTCCCACTCACATTCTCCCCTTTAGTTCATGCCCATGTGTCATAAGTTCTTTAGCTTCTACATTTCCCACACTATTCTTGCCCCCCTCTCTATTTTCTACCCACTGTCTATGCTACTTATTCTCTGTACCTTTTCCCCCTCTCTTCCTCCCACTCCTCTGTTGCTAACCCTCCATGTGATCTCCATTTCTGTGTTTCTGCTCCTGTTATAGATGTTTGCTTAGTTTGTTTTTGTTTTAGGTGTAGCTGTTAATATCTATGAGCTTGCTATCTTTTTGCTGTCCGATTTTTTATCTTCTTTTTCTTAGATAAGTCCCTTTAATATTTCATATAATACAGGCTTGGTGACGATGAACTCCTTTAACTTGACCTTATCTGAGAAGCACTTTATCTCCCCTTCCATTCTAAATGACAGCTTCGCTGGATAGAGCAATCTTGGATGTAGGTCCTTGACTTTCATGACTTGGAATACTTCTTTCCAGCCCCTTCTTGCCTGTAAGGTCTCTTTTGAGAAATCAGCTGACAGTCTGATGGGAACTCCTTTGTAGGTGACTGTGCTCTTATCCCTTGCTGCTTCTAGAATTCTCTTCTTCATTTGAATCTTGGCTAATGTAATTATGATGTGCCTTGGTGTGTTCCTCCTTGAGTGCAACTTCTTTGGGATTCTCTAAGCTTCCTGGATTTCCTGGAAGTCTGTTTCCTTTGCCAGATTGGGGAAGTTCTCCTTTATTATTTGTTCAAATAAGTTTTCCACTTGTTGCTCTTCCTCTTCCCCTGCTGGTACCCCTATAATTTGGATGTTGGAACATTTAAAGATGTCTTGGAGGTTCCTAAGCCTCTCCTCATTTTTTTGAATTCTTGTTTCTTCATTCTTTCTCTGTTTGTTTGTTTCTTTCTTCCTTCTGGTCCACTCCATTCATTTGAGTCCTAGTATTCCTCCCATCTCTACTGGTTCCCTGTGCATTTTCCTTCATTTCATTTATTGTAGTCTTCATTTGTTCATCTAATTTGTGACCAAAATCAACCAATTTTGTGACCATCCTGATGATCAGTGCTTTGAGCTGTGCATTTGATAGGTTGGCTATCTCTTAATCACTTAGATGAATTGGCTCTGGGGCTTTGATCTGTTCTCCTGTTTGAGCCTTTTTTTGGACTGGTTTTGGCTGTTAAGTAGTGAGGGGTGAAGCCTTAGGTGTTCCCCAGGGTGGGGCAGCCCAGTGGTTGGGTTGTGACACTGTATGTGGGGGAGGGTCTGAGAGGGAACAATGGCACTTGTTCCTCTCTCTCTCTTATTTCTGTCCCTTCTGCTGCTTCCCCCAAGAAAATTGGGCCCTTCTGGTGCTGATTTTTGTGTTGGTGGGGTTTTGTACATTCTAGGACCCTGTTGGTCTCTCCAAAGAACTCTCCTGTGAGTCTGGGAGTCTCTCCGGGCACTTCAACCTCCACAAGTGTTTTCAATTGGTGTTTTTAGGTTTTATTTCCTGGTGCTGGGGCCCTGGGTTGTGAGGTCCGTCTTGCTCCCTGTTTTTGCTTGGATTATCTGTGCGCAAATGTGGGACCACCTGGTCAGTTAGCCACCTTGTGCAGCCTCACTGGATCTGCCCATTGCCATCCCATGCCTAGGATCCGCTAGCTCCACTGCCTGTGCGCTCAGGTCCGCCAACCTCTACTTTTTCCTGCTGGGACTCCGCCCCTCTTACCGGTCTGGATAAATGGTTGTCGGGCTTCTGTATGGTTCAGTTTTCTATCAGTTCTGGTTGTTTTCTTGTTTTTAAATCTTTGTTGTCCTTAATTTTGGTTGTGCAAGGAGGCATAGTGTGTCCACCTATGCCTACATCTTGGCCAGAAGTCCCTAACTCTTATTTATATCAATTAGCCTATTGTAAAGTTATATTGTTTTGTAAGTGGTTGTGCTTATAATTTCCAAGAACCCACCCACAATGTTGAGTGAGGCCTTCCATCGCTCTTTTTAAAAAAGAGCACTGTTTTTCAAGGAGTTTTATTCTGAGAAATCAAATTCCTTTTGAACATTTTTACTATCAGAAAATAGGCTTCTAATTTCTAATTTGAGTATTGCTATGCAAGGCATTTACTTACAACTAGTCAAGATGCATCTTGGTCCCTGCTCCAATGGAACATTACTGTCAGGTCTAGGGAAGCTAACCCAGGAGCCCTGCATGCTGGGGCCTGTTCCTGCAACCACGGTGAAGGTGCCCTTCCTACCTGCTGTGGTTGTTTGCCACCATGAAGGTGAAATTGCTCACTTTTTTATAGAGCAGGAAAAATATGACATGTGCTAAATACAGGAATACTGTAAAGTCTAAAAAATATTATGACAGATAAATCTGAAAATCATCAATTACACTACAGAGTTCCTGAGATTGTAGTCTACTTAAAGTTTAGTGCATATTTCTAGACAAAACTATACATGAAGATCCTGTGGGAAAACAAAAGGCAAATTTGCAGATCATGTTAGATGTTCAAAATCTGTTTCTACAAGATAGACTTTTGGATTAAATATGAAACATTTTCTCTGATAGTTATGTATAGATATACAGATATAGAATTTTTAATGTAATCATTATTTTCTTCTTCAATGATGGTCTGGGAAACTAATATGAGAACTCTAGTCATCCCATTAAATGCCAGACAATCATTTAATATAATCTTCATAAAAATCTCATTAGATAGGCATTATAAAAGCACTTAATATAAGAAAATAAATTTTAAACTGCAATTACTACATGAATTTTCTTTCATTATCTATCATAGATAGATAGATAGATAGATAGATAGAAAGAAAGAAAGAAAGAAAGAAAATAAGCTATATTTTATAGCTATATTTTCTCCTATAATATATAAGAATAAATTTCTTTAAAAGATACATACATTGAGTTGGGGTTCTCAATATCCTTTCATGAATTATGTGATTCAGGGTTTGGAGAATGATAATTATTTGTAAATTGCTCTGTTCCAATAAAAGAAAGTCTTGTATCATTCTCAAAAGTGACCTTACTAATTTACTGTGTATGTATACCTAAATTTGAAAACAAAATAATGTTGCCTTCTTAGGGGCAGTGATTTTTGAAAAAAATAGAGATTATTTTACTGGATAGAATAGTTCTAGAGGTCAGAGAATAAATCTTTTTCATGGTATATTCACAGTGCCTAACATAGTGCTTATCATGGCATGGGAAATCAATGAACAATTTTTGTGTTATTAATCGGGGAGGAATGGCATTTTACAGTGATAGAGAAAACAGAAAAAAAGCACATCTAAAAAGACATACAACAAAAGTTTGTGTCTGGCATTATATGGTGTAAGGACAAATGAAATGATAAAATAGTTTCTGAAATATTTTAGTATACTCATTTATATATTAAAGGACTCTAAAAGAGTAAAAATTCAGCTTATATTCTGAAAACTTATTTTAAGAAAGAGGCAATGCATTGGCAATGTATTTAGAAAGACTTTTCATTGTAATTGTTGAAAATTTATTTTGAAATATTTTATATTTAAATTCATAAAGTTTATTTATGTTGCATACCCATCTATTCATCCTTCAGTTAATTTAAACACATTTTCTAAATGTTTGACACCATTTTATTAATCTTTAACTTCAGTGGAAAAATATAATTTTTTCAAGTGCCATTTCAATCACAAAAGCTCTAGTGTGTGTGTGTGTGTGTGTGCATTCTTTTGTTGTTGGTGGGTATTTGGTTTTGAAGTGCTTCAAGAGACCACATTGCAGTCAATCAACTAACGGAGATCAGAAAGCCAAACAGTTATTTTATCAGATTATTTGAACATTAAATTTATCCTCATTTGCAACCCAAAATATTTAGCTGAAGTGTGCTGTATGTGTATGGGTTTGTGTTTACTTTCATTGTTTATATGTTTTCTAAAGACTTTGTGTCTTTGATACAGTTTTCTCAGGGTGTTCAGACTGCCAACAATACATGATATTCAGATATATTCTATTTTTGTTTTTCAATTTATTTCTCATTTTTTAAAGATTTTTATTGTTGCTCAATTACAGTTATCCCAATTTCCCCCCATCATCCCCTCCCCACCCTGCACAGCCCCACCTCTCACATTCAATCTTCCCCATCCCTTTGTCCTTGTCCATGGGTCCTTTATACGCATATTCTTTGATATGACCCTTCCCCTTCTTTCCATTGTTATCCCCTCCCTGCTCCCTTCTAGTCACTGCCAGTTTGTTCTTTATTTCCATGTTTCTGGTTCTATTTTGCTCACTTGTTTGTTTTGTAGATTAGGTTCCACTTATAGGTGAGATCATAAGATATTTATGTGTCTTTCACCTCCTGGCTTATTTCACTTAGCATAATGCTCTCCAGTTTCATCCATGATGTCACAAAGGGTAGGAGTTCCTTCTTTCTTTCTGCTGCACAGTAACCATTGTGTAAATGTTCCACAGTTTTTTTATCCACTCATTTACTGATGGGCACTTAGGCTGTTTCCAACACTTGGCTATTGTATATAACACTGCTACGAACATCGAGGTGCATAGGTTTTTTGAATTGGTGTTTCAGGATTCTCAGTATATAAACTCAGCAGTGAATTGCTGGGTCTAAAGGTCACTCCATTTTTAGTTTTTGAGAAAATTCCATTTTTGAGGAAAAGTCACTATTTTCCACAGAGGTTTCACCAGTCTGCATTCCCACCAGCAGTGCACTAGGGTTCCATTTACTCCAAATCCTCACCAACACTTGTTTGTTGATTTGGTTATGCTGGCCATTCTGTCTGGTTTGAAGAGGTATCTCACTGTGGCTTTAATTTGTATCTCTCTGATGGTTTAGTGATACTGAGCATCCTTTCATATGTCTCTGGGCCTTCTGTATGTATTCCTTGGAGAAGTGTCTGTTCAGGTCTTTGCCCATTTTTTAAAATTGGATTGTTTGCCTTCCTGGTGTGGAGTCATGTGAGTTCTTTATATATTTTGGAGATCAAACCCATATCTGAAGCATCATTGGCTAGTATATTTTTCCATACAGTTGTTCCCTTTTCATTTTGCTGATGTTTTCTTTACCTGTGCAGAGGATTTTTAATTTGATGTAGTCTCATTTGTGTATTCTTTCCTTTATATCCTTTGCTCAAGGGGACATATCAGTGAACATATTGCTGCATGGGATATCTGAAATTTAAATTAAGCACATATTGTGTGCCAAATTCTGTTCAAAGTGATAGGAATGTAGCAATAAAAAGGTTAAACCAAAATCTATGCCTTCATTGAACTTACTTTTTTGAGATGAGAGATAGAAATTAAAATTCAACAAATAATCTGATGATGATAACATTTATAGAGATAAATAGATCAGTAACTGAAGATAAGCGTTTTGGAGACAAGAGTGTTGAAATTTAAATAGCCTGAGTGGCCAGACTTCATTAATAGGGTACAACAGAGTCCAAAAGGAAGTGAATACATATACTATTCATGTAATGGGACAGTGCCTCAGGCAGAGAGAATAGAAAAGCAAGGAACCTGATGCATGACATATTTTAGGATGTTTAAGGGACAGATAACCTAGGGCTGAAGCAGCAGAAGGAGAAAGAGGTGAGGTGAGGGAGACAGCAGGCACCAGATTGCTTGCAGAATCTTACCTGCCAGTGCAGAAAAGTTACTTTTTATTCTGAATGAGATGAGAAGCCATTGGAGGATGTGGAAAACTGGTGTGAGGTCATCTGACATATATTCTAAGAACAATCTAGCAACCAGGTTAAGAATAAACAGAAGAAAACAAAACAGGGAGAAGAAAAAAGGAGGGTGTGTCAATAAAGCCATGAGATAATGGTAAGACATGATTTAAATTTGCACCAGAACGTGTAGCATTTCTGGGAATGTCTAGCATGCCTAGGAAATAGATTGTCTCAAAGCCCACAGTTATTTTTTTTTTTTTTAGACCACTACATTTTATTTATTTATATATTTTTAAAGATTTTATTTATTTATTTTTAAGGGAAGGGAGGGAGAAAAAGAGGGAGTGAAACATCAATATAGGAGAGATACATCAATCAGTTGCCTCTCACATGCCCTCAGCTGGGGGCCTGGCCAGCAACTCAGCCATGTGCCCTGACTGGGAAGCGGACCGGTGACCTTTACTTTAGCAGGCCTACATTCAATCCACTGACACACAACAGCTAAGGCTAGACTACTATGTTTTAAAAAGGCCTGTTCATATTTTTCTACCAAAGAAGATTCTCTGTCTGTCTCATCTTTGGATTTTATTTTCTGGCCTTGTTCACTGATGCACATTGCTCATATCATTCAATAAAGGCTCTGATGTTCAAGAGCTATTCCTACCAAATAATATAATGCATATTTCATCAAAATTTAATTAAAAAACTATGCTTTTCCCCAGTGTTTATTTACATTTGTCCAAAGGGATACTCAAAGTTTTTTTTATCACTCTACAGATTGTCAAAAATGTTAAGGACAGCAGTCACAGCTTGAACTGTATATCCCAGCTTGAATAAAGATAAAATATTTTATTCTGCTTTATAAATTATTTTTATCTTGTTTTGTGAACTGGGCTTCTGCATAATTCTATATATCCAAAGGGTATCCACTGTTAAATAATTCTTTTTTAAAACAACTATTGTAATATGAAGGTGAATTTAACTTAGATAATTTCAGGCATTTGGGCATGATAAAATATGGGTTATTTCTGAGTGAATTCATCCTTATTTTCAAAGTTCCTCTACCACATGCATGTTATTATACATATGTAATTATTTGTATGAATAAGTTTTATCAAAGGGCATAGTATGACATGTATCAGATTTTGCACCAGATCCTTTTGTAGGATGATTTCTAAAGAGTCTATGATTTGCATTTTGAAGAAAAAAAGCTTTCCAGATAAGATAAAGCTAAAGGAGTTCATCATTGCCAGGCCCTTAGTATATGAAATGTTAAAGGGAAGTGTCTAAGAAAAAGATCAGAACTATAAACAATAAAATAACAACAAACTCACAACTATCAACAACTGAACCTAAAAAACACAAAAACAAACTAAGCAAACAACTAGAACAGGAACAGGATCACAGAAATGGTGATCACAAGGAGGGTTATCAGCAGTGAGGGAGGGGGAGAATGGAGGAAAAGGTACAGGGAATATGAAGCACAAGTGGTAGGTACAAAATAGACAGGGGGAGGTTAAGAATAGTAGAGGAAATGGAGAAGCCAAAGAACTTACATGTACAACCCATGGATATGAACGTAAGACGGGGAAGGATGGTATAGAAAGGGGGATGCAAGGCTGAGGGGAATAAAGGAGAGAAAAAATGGGACAACTGTAATAGCATAATCAATAAAATATACTTTTAAAAAATAAATTAATGAAAAATAAAAATAAGCCTTGGCTAGTGTGGGTCAGTGGATTGAGCGCTGGCCTGGAAACCAAAAGGTTGCTCATCTGATGTCAGTCAGGACGCAGGCCTGGGTTGCCAGCCAGGTCCCCACTTTGGGTCCCCTCTCTCTAAAATAAATAAATTTTTTTCTTCAAAGAAAAAAAAAAGGAGTATTTGAAAAGTAAAAATAGGCAGCTGTATTATATATTTTAGTCATTTGATAAGAGTTTATTGAGCACTCCTGAATTGTCAAACAGTGGCAGGGAATGAAGGTACAAGTATAAATGCACATATCCCAGTAAGTAGATGGAATTCTAAAACAATAATTACTACAATGATTATTAATAACAGCAATACTAATAAGATAATAAATAATAAGTTATACTGTAATACAGCCATGCACAATATGCTCTGGGAAAACAAAGTATGTTATTGATTGAGAAAATAGACAATCAAGATAGAAATTTATTGCAGTTTTATGAAACATTTGCAAATATGATTTGCATAAGGATATTTAAACTACAATGCTTGCAAAGGATTATGTGCATTATTCTTCCAATTCGTGTATTGATGGGAAAGCAATATTGCAGATTGAAAACTTCACAGGCTTTGAAATTAAACCATGATCCAAATCTGCCTCTTCTCTTTACTAGCTGGATAGTTTAGGCAATGATCTTAATATTAGGGTTTTTTTTTTGACTCTCAGCTTTCCTATCTGCAAAATAGAAGTTAATGACAGAGGCCTACTTCATTAGATTTTTGTGTGGATCAAATAAAAAAGCAACTTAATACTTTGTTGATGCTTAAGTACTGTTGTAGATATTTATATTCATTAAGAGATTATATATTTACTTAAACTTTACCTTGATGTAGACATAATTTTGAAAACAAAGTTTCAGTAGTTGGTCTTTCTTGCAACTTTCTCAAGCATTTTTTTAAAAAAATACAAATTACTGTACAATTGAGTACTCACTATATATGATATTTAATTAATCACATTATTTTTCTGATGAGTTAAGAATTTTGCAAATGATTGACAGACATTGAAAATCAATGTGTTACACACTTCTATTGGAGGAATAGCCAGTATTCATAAATGTCTGTATATAAGGTACATGCCACAATCATTTCAGTTAAGAGAAGTGTACTAAAAATACCTCATTTGACAAATCTCTTTTTTTATTCTCAATTGAGAACATACTCATTGATTTTAGAGAGAGAAGAAGGAGAGAGGGAGAGAGGTATGGAGGGAGGGAGGACAAGAGAGAAACATTGATGTCAGACAGAAACATGGCTCTTCATTGGTTACCTCTCAAGCAAGGACTGAACTTTTAATCCAGGTATGTACCCTGACTGGGTATAGAACCCCTGACCCTTTAGTCTATGGGGATGACACTCCAACCAACTGAGCCATACCAGCCAGAGTAACAAATCTGTTATTTTCATTTTCTCATGTGAGAGGGCAAGATAATGAGAAGATAATAATCAAATCAAGTAATTTAGAGTTTATAAAATTATTATTGCTATTAGAATATGAAAAATTAAGATAAATTCTGTACATTAAGCAAATTCTTGTTAGTGTGAAACAATACATTTTTCTAAGTGAATTTGAAGCTGTTTTGTCAGTTTTAGAACTTTCCCTATAATATTTACTGAATAGCATTCATTGAATTTATGTATATTAACAACCAGATATGATGTATTATAAAGACATCATTATGGTTTTACTTGTAATAAAAGTCAAATGAAGAAAATATGTGTGCTAGTCCAACTGCTGGTTTGCAAGGGAATGTTAGCTATCCTTCATCAAAACATTTTTTAAATCTTAAATTTGTTTTAAAAAACAAATATTTAATAAATAAATATTTCATTTACTAGTGTGTATATGAATATAAGAGACTATTAGGGAAATTTATATTACTTCAAATTTTATTCTGACTTTCTAGATTCTTGCCTGGAAATCTATGATTGACACTTAATCCAACAGAAACAAATTTACCAGGAGATTTATTCATTATTTATGATCTACTGCTACAAATCTATATTTCTGTGTGAGCATTGAAAACTCTGGCTATGGGTTTCTGACACTCACAAAAATGTCTAGTCATGCAGGGCTAATTAAAACCGAAAGGTATTTCAATAAATCAATTAGTGAGTATTGAGAATTGACCCTGTACTCAGCCTTGAGCAGTGAAGGGCATAGGGACTTATCTTCAAAGAAAACACACACGCACAAAGAAAGATATTAAATTATGACTAACCCACAACATAAGATGTTTTAAATATTTTTCTAATTCTCATAATATACATACAGCTGTTGCAGTTATTTTTCACCATCATTTAACGTGCCTGTTTACCAAACATGCAAGAAGGAAGCATGAAGAGACCAAGCTGACAATCACACAGGTCTCCAGACTTCTAGCCAGCCATGCTTGAGCCGTTTTATTTGGTTAATGAGAATTTTATAGGTAATAGAAAGTTGTGGAATTTAATTGTTATATGCACCATAACTCCTACAGTTGTGTACGTCCTTCACATAAGCTTATGCTTCACCAACCATTTCAGAGTCTCTTTTTCTTTGCTGTGTGTGGTGATCTTTAATACATCCATAGAATAAAGTAGTTATTGCACTATGAATTGATCATTTCCTATTCAAATACACGTTGTGTGTGTATTATATAATATATATAATTATTTATTTAGATATACACATGTGAACATACATGGAATTTGAAAGAGATTGAAATCATAGGGAGTAATGTAGCCAAGTACATAGAGGCAGATTTTTGATATTATTTCTTTTTTATAACTTTATTTTTATTGTTGACACTATTGCAGATGTTCCCCTTTCACCATCCTTTGTCCACCTCCACCCAACCCACTTACCCCTTCCTTCTGGCCAATACCTCACTGTTGTTTGTGTCTGTGGGTTATACATATATAATCTTTGGCTAATTCCTCCACCTTCTTTCATCTAGCCCTCCCTCCCCACTTGTCCCTCCTCTTTGATAGCTGTCAGTCAGCTTCCTGTATCCAAGCATCTGGTTCTACGTTGTTCATCAGTTTATTTTGTTCATTAGATTCCATATTGAAGTGAGATCATATGGTATCATATGCTATTTGTCTTTCTAGGAATATCACCTAACAATTCCAAAACACCCGTGTGAAAGAATATTTGCACCCTTATGTTCATAGCACAATTATTTATAATGGCCAAGATCTGGAAACAGTTCAAGTGCCCATCAGTAAATGAGTGGTTAAAAAATCCGTGGTAACTTTATACAATGTAATACTGCATGGCCACAGAAAAGAAGGAAATCTTACCTCTTGCAACTGCATAAATAGACTTGGAGGTTTTTATTCTAAGTAAAATAAGCCAGCCAGAGAAAAATGTTATTTTTTGACAAAATGTAGGTCAGCTTATGTGGTAAATATTTGTTATATGTTAAAACATTGGTTTAAAACTTTAAATGGAGTCAATTTATGGGAAGTCTTGAATTCCACAGCATGGAAAAATTTAAATTGTTGTTGTTTTATCA
Source organism: Anoura caudifer (assembly GCA_004027475.1). Classification (NCBI taxonomy): domain Eukaryota; kingdom Metazoa; phylum Chordata; class Mammalia; order Chiroptera; family Phyllostomidae; genus Anoura; species Anoura caudifer. The sequence goes on from PVKU01002376.1 coordinate 46,665, forward strand.
TTGCTACTAAGAATATGACATTCAGGGCATTGTCATTGATATATAAAATTTTATATGTCCCCTTTCAATAGAATTTTTCAGAAGAAGACAAGGAGAAACAAAATTTTAAAATGTGGGTGATAAATAATTTTGATGATATCAGAAAGGTGCAGAAGAATTACAATACAAAAGGAATTGATAAGGGAAGACCTCTTAATTTTTAATAAAATAAGCAATTTAACTAATTTACCATTTAATTAGACTCATGCTGCCCAATATTGAAATAGCTACATTTCTAATAATATTCTGACTATGAGGTAGAAATGATTAAATATTTGACTTAGTGTCATGAAATTATTGGAATTCATTTTTTGGAACAAATATTAATTGAACACTTGTCATATGCTTGTAATGTGCACTGTGAAGGAAGATTTCCATTTCTCACACAGAGCTTGCATTTTATTTGGGGAGAAAACTATAAACAACTGAACAAACTAAAAGCAAAACTAACCATTTTGGGTAAGTACTATGAAGTGACCGACATGCCGAGAGAGCAACTGGAATTGCATGGATGGTTCTTTACTTAGAGAGAATCCTTAAAGACGTACAGCCTGTAAAGTAGACATTAGAGTTGATCTGAAGGATGGAGAATATATATATATGACAATGAAGAGAGGCAAAAGAGGTGAAATGTGTCAAATAGAAGAAAAAAATCAACTTATCAGCAGGAGAAAGCAAACCAGAGAAAGAATGGCCACTGAAAGCCCCACTTCTCTTTTAGCAAAGAGCTAAAAACATGAGGCATTGGACAGACGTAAATGCCACTGTTGCTGAGTATATGGGGATGACAGGGCAAGAGATGGTATTATTCTTTAACTCATAGAATAAGGTTTTGATTTTAATTGTACATAAAATGAATGTTAGAGAAGCATTCTAAGCAGGTAGAAAATCTGTAATTTAAGATATTTTTAAAGTTTCCTTAATTAGATAGAAAAATGCAAGAATCAAAAAAATTAAATGCCTCATTTAAGAATGTTTTCTTCAACATAAACACTTACTAATGTAGCCAAGGATCATCAGTAGTAAGTTTTGAACATAATAAAGTAGGCAGTATTAAACTTGCTTTCATACCAAAGTGTCATCTTAATTTAATTCAGAAGATTTAAATCAGAATTAGTGTGTATTCAATTAAATGGATATAAATTGCAGTCCCGACTTGAAGTTTTAAAGCACTTCAACATGTTATCTCACTTTATAAATTGTGCTCGTTCTTAAGTAGAAAACAGAGTTCTACACATAGATAATTAAGCTAAGAGCTAACAAATGATACAAAGCAAATGATGGGAAAAGCAAGAAGAAAAAGAAACATATGCGCAAATATGCTGGGTCAGGAAAAAGCATGGCGTAATGAATGTACTAAAGGACATTGTAAAGAAGATAATTTTGAAAAAGATGAGAGGTAGTTAGTATCCTTTTCTGGATTATTAACATGAAGAGTAAGACAAGGATGTAACCTGTACAAATGTTTTTTCCTAGCATTTTTATAATTCAAGTCCACATCTTCTAAAAGTACCATACCATGTGGATCCCTTCCTGAAAACATTGAAGAGACATTTACCTGAGCAACAATACCATATTCAAAGTAACACTGTTGATCTTAAATCTACATTATCAATGTAGTTCAGTTGACGTATCTCCCAAAATCTCTAAAATTTTTCTTTTCCACCAGTCTAGCTCTGAATACACTGAAGATTAACTCAATTTTGCTGGGTTCTGCTCATCTGCTATTTTGCAATTAGCCTGCAATTTAAACTTCCTGAATGCAAAGTTTACAATTTTTCTAACACTAAGGTATTAGTAGTCCATTTAATATTATGATTTGACTTCACAGAGTTATACAGTTTTGAATAAAATGTGATTGTTAATAACCATAAATCTTTGAAAATTAACTGAATAAAATATTTAATGTCATCCATTATCTACTTTCTTTCTTAGGCAGAGCTGTACATCAATATTAGCTCAGACAAAAAATGACTCATAAGAAATTGAAACTCTCAATAAGTCAAAAATAACATTTCCTTTAGTGTGTGTAATGAAAGAAAATACTTTTACATTTTTATGAAGATGTAGTACCTATGATTTGGGAGTCTTTCAAAACAGTATGTAGAAAGGATACCACAATAGGAGAAAGCCCAAGATGAAGAGACTGGAACAGAACAGAAGACAAGGAAAAATCTCAAGAACACAAATTTATTGGTGGATCTTCAATCTTCACTAAATAAGAGGAACATTATAAAATTTTACAAAAATCTCAAAATGGTGTAGATTAGCATGCTCTTGGAACAACCAGATTTGCATTTGAATTATGGTTCTGGCACTTGCTAACTATGTAAATTTGAAATAGTTGCAAAATCATTGAGAGTTTGTTTCTGAATCTGTAAACAGAAGTTATAATACTTCAACGGTTTTGGGAAAAATAAATTACTGCTTTTATCATAGCACCCAGCATATAGAAGATATTCAACAAACAATAATCTCCATTTTTTTACAATCCTGTAACTAAATTGAAATAGTTTAGAGTAAATTCACTACTATTTAATATGTAAATTACACAACTCTTAGTTAATAAGCAAATTATGAAAATCAAATATTATACATAGAAAATATTTTTGTTGTTTGAATATTAAAATAATGTATTGGTGTCTATAAGTTATAAGGAAAAATTGGACTTTATGAAGTTAGCCTTAAAAATTATCATGTGTAAGTAAATATGCTTCACTTCCTTGCACAACCAAAAGAAGGATGACAACTAATTCAAAAACAAAAGAAAAAACACTGCTAGAAAATCAAACTGTATGGAAATCCAACAACCAAGAAGTCAGAGAAAAAAAATTCATTCAGACCGATAGGAGGGGAGAGATGGGCAACAGGGATGGAGAAGAGATAGCCAACCTATCAGATGCAGAATTCAAAACACTGGTAATCAGGATGCTCACAGAAATGATTGAGTAGGGTCACAAAATAAAGGAAGAAGTGAAGGCTATTCGAAGTGAAATAAAGAAAAATATACAGGGAAGCAACAGTGAAGGGAAGGAAACCAGGTCTCAAATCAACAATTTGGAACAAAAGCAAGAAACAAACATTCAACCAGAACAGACTAAGAAAGAATGCAAAAATATGAGAACAAGCATAGGAACATCTGGAAAAACTTTAAAAATTCCAACATCCGAATCATAGGGGTGCCAGAAGGAGAAGAGAAAGAGCAAGAAATTGAAAAATTATTTGAAAAAAATACTGAAAGAGAACTACCCCAATCTGGCAAAGTAAATAGATTTCCAGGAATTCCAGGAAGCTCAGAGAGTCCCAAGGAAGTTGGATCCAAGGCAGAACACAGCAAGACACATCAAAATTAAATTACCAAAGATTAAAGATAAGGAGAGAATCTTAAAGACAGCAAGAGAAAAGGGGAGAGTTATCTACAAAGGATTTCCCATAAGACTATCAGCTGATTTCTTAAAAGAAAACTTACAGGAAAGAAGGAACTAGAAATAAGTATTTGAAATCATGAAAGGCAAGGACCTCCATCCAAGATTGCTCTATCCAGCAAAGCTATCATTTGGAATAGAAGGGCAGATAAAGTGCTTCCCATATAAGGTCAAGTTAAAGGAGTTCATCATCACCAACCCATTATTATGTGAAATGTTAAAGGGACTTATCAAAGAAAGAGAAGAAGATCAAAACTATGAATAGTAAAATGACAACAGAGTCACAATTACCAGCAACTGAACTTAAAAAAACAAACAAAAAAAAAACACAAAACAAACTAGGCAAACAACTAGAACAGGAATAGAATCACAAAAATGGAGATCACATGGAGGATTAACAGCAGGGAGGGGCATTAGGAGGGATGAGGGAAAGGTACAGGGAATAGGAAGTATAATTGGTAGGTTCAAAACAGACATGGGTAGGTTAAGAACAGTAGAGGAAGTGAAGAAACCGAAGAACTTTATATATATATATCCCATGAACATGAACTAAGTGGGGGGGATGCTGAGGGAGAAAGGGTGCATGGCAGAGGGGAATAAAGGGGGGCAAATGGGACAGCTGTAATAGCATGATCAATAAAATATACTGGAAAAGAATAATCAAGTACTTCAACAATAAACTCTGTGAAAGCAATTTCAGATTGTTACATTGATTAACTAATGATAGAAGTATGACAAGAATTAGGTTATTGAAATCTTTGTTTATTGATCATAGTTATCAATGTGAGCTATGTGATTATGACAAATATTGTAAATTTAATTTACTATTAAAATATTACTGATTTTTAGTGTTTAAGCACCCAGATATTCCTTTTAACTGAGCTGGCCATACAGAATCTGTCTGGGAACTCAGTGGCCAGATGGCGATGTTTCACCGTCACTCTCCCATACTAGGATTACTAGGGTGGGTCTGAAGATGCCACTGATAATGGCATTCTTAGTCTGTAAATAGGAGGCAAATTGCAATCATTTGGGTAATGGAAAATATTCCAAATATATCATGTTAAACCAATAAGAATTAATCACTAAGTAATGCAGAATAGATGTGAAAAACAGAAGCTTACAGAGAAGACTTATTTGCACATAGAGAATCCTTTTTATAATAAATACTTAACTCAGTGTCTGAGGTTGTCACCAAAGATCCTACTTTGCTGAATTCTTGTATTTATCTAAGATCATGACATATAAAGTACATATAATTTTGGGTACTTGTAGTTTGCAGTCACATTACTGAAATGTCATCTAAGCATGTTAAGGACAAGAGGTAGACTTTTTGAAAATGAGATTTTCTTTGATAAAATACAAGCAGAATTGAATTAATTTTGTTAACTTAGTTTGTAAGAAATATACTTAGAGACACAATGTTAAGTCCGTTAAGAATCATTTGTTATTGAACTTCATGCGTTATTTTTGTTCATATTCTTTTCTCAGCATTTAAAGCAGACATAAATAATGCATTTTCCTTGTAAGATTTTCTGCTTTTGCACATTAGGCAGCAAGCTCATTTCCCAAATAGTGTTGAAGAGGGGGGTCTCAGCATTTTCCTTTCCAAGACATGAAATACTTAATAATCTTTCCTGTTTCATACTACTGCCCAGCCTGGTCTAGATGCTTGAGTGGAGCTTGCATCCTGGTAGGAAAAGACAAACAAGTAAATAATGCCATGGGGATTTAATTATCATGTAGAAAAATGAACGGAAGAAGTAGAGAATACTGAAGTAGCTGCAACTATTATTGTAGATAATGCGGTTAGAGAAATTCTCTGTGATGAAGTGACATTTGAGAGGAGGACTGCATAAAGAGGTGGGAGGTGGAAGGGAGTCTGGCAGTTACCAGGGCAATAAGTCATCTGCACAGAAGGAAAGTGAAAGGTTCTAAGGCTTGCGTTTGGCATGTTAGAGCAGCAATAAATGGGGTAGAAAAATAATTAAATGGATGACTCAATTAACTGTTATCTCCAGTGTTAGAAAAAAATCTCAGCAGCACTCAGTCACCCTGGTTTCATTGTTGTTGTGGTTGTTGTTGTTGTTTTCCTTTCACAACCTGCCTTTCCTCAAACCATCACTACCTCATTCAGTAATTTTTTTTTTTTACCATTATCAGGCTGAAGATATACAGATTCCATCTACCTTCCTATACTAATGGTGATTTAGCTTAAACCAAAGTTCCCTTATTGCCCTTTAGCATGCAATGTAGATGATAAAACAATTACATGTATTTATACATATATACACATTTTTGTTTTGCATTGCTGGTAATCTAGTTCATTTCTTTAAAATATTTTTGAATTTCTTGTTTATTTTCTATGTTGTAAAATCCTTCTACAATATGTCTAATTGGGCTGTTTGTTTGTTTGTTTGTTTTTCACTTTCACAGTACTTGAATTCAGTGGTGTGTTGCGAGATATGAGGGCTTTTTTAGCTTTGTTTTTTATTTTTTCACATAGACTTTATTCCTTCCTCGTATAACATTAATTAGATGAAGTTATAAATTATCAATATTATTTTCACAGCTAAACTTTTCGGTCACAACCTGCCAAATTACCCTAATTTTCTCAAACTATTTTTCTAACTTACTAAATTGTTCCCTATCTTTGTATCGCTTAGTTTGTGTCAATTTAAAGCATATGCAAAAATAGATAGAATAACATAATAAGATCTCATGTACCTATCAGATGACTTATTTTCAATTTATAAATCTTTATCTCTGCTTTCTTTCATACGATGCACTTATTCCCCTGTAGATTATTTTGAAGCAAATTCTAGCTATTATTTTATGTACAAATATATGTGTGTGTATACGCACATATATAAAGATAAGCATCTTTTATTTAAGAATATAATGCACCTTAAACCATAAAACTCTTAGAAGAAAACATATTCAGAAAGTCTCTTGACATCTGTCTTGGTTATAACTTTTCAGATCTGACACCAAAAGCAAAAACAAGAAAGTGGGACTATATCGAACTTCTGCACAGCAAAGGAAACCATCAACAAAATACAAAGGCAGCTTACGGAATGGGAGCAAATATTGGCAAATCAAATAGATCATATATTTGGTAATAATTCTATAATGCCCCCTTATTACTAAAATAGAAATAAATAGTAAAAAATGAACAATTTGATTTAAAAATAGACAGAAGATGTAAATAGACCTTTTTTCTCCCCAAAGAAGATGTACATTGAGCAAATAAGTCCTGAAAAGATTCTTGGCATCAGGACTCATCAGGGAAATGCATATGAAAACTGTAATGAGGTATAACCTCAAACTGTTAGAATGACTTATAAAAAAGATAAGAAATGCCAGGTTTGGTGAGACTATGGGAAAAAGGGAGATCTTGTGTTCTATTGGTGGAAATGTAAATTGGTGCAGACACTATGGAAGTTACTTAAAAAATTAAAAGTAGTACTATGATATGATCCAGCAATTCCACTTCTGGATACTTGTCCAAAGGAAAAAAATAACTCAAAAAGTTATATGCAAACTCATGTTCATTGCAGCATTATTTATAATAACTAAGATGTAGAGACAAGGTAAATGTCTATTAAGGGATTATAGAGAAAAATATGTAATATATAATATGTTATACATACATATATATGTATATACACAATGAAATATTATTCATCCATAAAAAGAATTGTAGGAGTCCATTCTGTGTGGTGTGGGCCCAGCTCCCACTCAGAGATGCACAGGACCCACACCTATGGATAGGTTCTCTCATGGGGAATCAGGCCTGCAATATGCCTAGACCACTTTGAGTATTGCTTTTGCTAAAACTCGCTCACCCTGAATTGACACAGCAAGTACTTCTTGTAACTTCCTAAAATCCATGCTAAAACTCCCCAGTATGGAATGCAACTGGTTCAACTACTTTTCCCTTTTTCATTTGCAGATATCCTTCTTCTGAGATGTAATTAGCAGCATTAGCTCCTTTGTTTTCTGTAAAAGGTAACCACCTAAAGCAAACCTGTGCATAGTAAATGAGGACCATCATGCAATGGGGGGAGAAACCCAATAAAGGCTGGTCACAGCAAGGGCCAAGGCTTTTGCTGCCCTTCACAGAAAAGCCATGCTGTCCCTTTTCCTCCACCGGACTCAGTAGTCCGTATGAATGTCTCATTTCATCCATAATGATGCGGACACTGTGGGGTGGTGTCTGTATCAAAGAATGAAATCTAGCCCTTTGTGATCTGGATGGGCCTTGAGGGCATTACTGTATGTGAAATAAGTTAGAGAAAAATAGATACCATATGATCTCACATATATGTGACTCCGAACAAAACAAATAAACAAACAAACTCATAGATACAGAGAACAGGACTGGTGCAGAAGCAGAGGTGGAGGCTCCAGGGTGTCAAATGAGTGAAGAAGTCAATATGTACAAACTTCTTGTTAAAAAGTCAGGAATTCATGGGGATATAATGCACAGCATGGCAATATATTTAAAAGTTGCTAAGAAAGCAAATCTTAAAAATTTGTATTACAAGAAAAATTTTTTAACTGTAGGGTGACAGATGTTTACTAGATTTTTTTGTGTGTATGTATATATTTATATATGTATATGCACTTCATCATTATCTTGTATACCTAAAACTAATATGAAATTACTTGTCCATTACATTCCAACACAAAAAGAGAAGTGAGTATAGTATCATTATCAAGCAGAAAATAACAATTCCATAACTTCATCATGTATTCAATGAGTATTCAAGTTTCCCCAATCAACTCATGCCTCAATAGTTATTTTGTTTGATTTGACACTCAGATAAATTTCAGACCATTTTAAATTTTAAATATTGATGCTTGTATTTTAATTACTAAGACCACTATTTAATAAAAGATTTGGACATGAACTATTTTGCTACTCTTTTTACTTTTCCATCTTTTGAATTTCTGCTTTGAGCATGCCTAGAAGTGCCCCCCACCACCACAACCATACATTCCTATAAGGGTGAAGATCTGGTTTTTATCTGGTGTGTAAGCTCATCATCTTTCTAACTTTTGAGTGTTTCTCAAAGTTTATTTTCTGTTCATGATAGTTCATAAGTGTAATAATAGTTATCCATACATAAATACAATGACACATTTCATAGATACATTTATAGATCTACATATACATAGATCATTTTCTATAACTCTCTTATGGCATAAGAAAAATGCTACACATGTGCATTCCTTGTGATTCATGGTGGGACAAAAAGTGGACAGAATGCTCAATCTGATCTATTGATTCAATGTATTGCTCATTTCTTTCTTTTCTTAAATTAAATTAACCTATGCTAACTATATGTATAAAATCTATATCTATATATAGATATAGATATCTATAATGTTCTTTCTTTCTTTCATTTCTTTCTTGATCTGTCTACGTATCAACTTTCCATGGAGCATGTTTAAGATCCAAAACTAGAATTAGAAAGAAAAATCCAAATTGTACAATTTACTAATTTTTATTTTATGTCATCTATTTCTCCTATCATTTAGATATGCATCAACCCTTAAAATAGTTATGACTTAATGAGACAAAAAATTGTTCAAAGCAGGAGATCTAGATCCTATTAACTTTGTTATTTAAGTGAGAGTATTACTAGCTAATCTTTAATAAGTGAGGTCAAAACTAAACTCTTAAATGAAGGTTTTCAATCCGTGGTAAGATGTTGATAATGTCCAGCTTTTATTATGAAATATAACAGACAAGAGTACTGAAAATTTTGCAAACAAATAGTGAAATAAATATCTTTGCATTCCAGAAATTAGTATAGACAGGTATGTGAATATTAAGGTTGATGAGAATTATTTCTATAAACAATCATTTTATAAAAGGGATGTTTTAAAGGTGTTGGGAATATTGACATTAGAAAAAAGATGAGAAGAGAAAGTCCCAATGTAACCCTCTGTCAACACACAATTGCACTATCTGAAGGTCCATCTTATGAAATTAAATGAGTTTTGCCTTGCTTTGGAGAGCAAGTTAAAATTTTTACAGAAGTGTATAAAGAGTACATATTTCAAATCACTAATAGCAGATCTTATTAAAGAGCAATACTGCTTAATAATGACAATTTTTCTTAGGCTGTGAGTTTGAGTTTTTAGTTACCCAAGAAGAGGCTAAATTGTCACTGTAGATAATATGTCATTATGTCATTGTAGATAAAATTCTTGATAAAGGAAGCTGTGCGTTAGTTAGATGGGTAAGCTAATTGTCACTAATATCTCTTCCTGTTTTAAGACACTTCATATGTGGTTATATTTTATTAAATTACATAAAAATTTTTCTAGGGACAAGTTGGTATTGGAAAACATTTACATAAGGTTTACATTAATTGAGACATTTCTCTCTATTATATTTTTGTTTATACTACTTTGCAAACATACACATTTAAATGCTGATTTACCTGACAAATTTTGCTTTCATTACACAGATACACTAACTGCTTTGTGGCCTGTTCTAATGATCATTAAGTGAAAATGGGCATATGGAATAACACAGCCGGGGTCCACTTTACCAAGATTTTTTAGCAGTTGGATAGCTACGTGATGATCACACCCACTGTTCTCTCTGAACATTAGTGCTCCATGACTGACTTTTAAAATGTAATTCATTTTCTTCCTTCACTCGACTCTGTTGAGGGACTAAGTAGATTTAAGTTGTGTTTATGCTACAGAGGAGTACGTAGGTGTTGGTGGTAGGAAAGAGAAATACATTATTTTAAATGTAACATTAAGATTTATGGGCCCATTGACTCAGATTTGACTTGAATATTAATAAAAGCAAAAATCTCAGTGGTAAATTTTAAAGGTTTAAGAAATATTGATTCAGACAGAAAATTTTGACTGAAAGGGCTGGCGTTTCTATAACAAGTGGCACTATTGGCATATTGTTTTCTGTGACGTGAAAGTTTACTCTTGTGTTGTTTATTTAGTACAGAGATTCTCTTTCCCAATGCCCTAAGCCCTTCTGTCCATATTTTTTAGGTGTATAAAGTATTTGAGTATGAAATATTGCCTTAAAATGAAAATGATAGATTTGACCCCACAAAATAATTCCTAGACCTGTTTAGATTATTTTCTCCTAAATTGATACATATGTTTTAGAAAGCTACTGTGTCAGATGTGCCAATATAATGGCCATTTATTGTAGTTATGTATTTCTAATGTGTTAGTGCTTTCCAACATAAAGGTTTACCTCAGGGATTGGTATATTGATAATACAATTTTTTAGAAAAATGTTATCATACTTTGATAATAAATTATTAGATTAAAAATATCAAATTTGCCCTGGTTGTCATAGCTCAGTGGATTGAGCGCAGGCTGCAAACTAAAGGGTTGCCAGTTTGATTCCCAGTCAGGGCACATGCCTGGGTTGTGGGCCAGGTCTCCAGTAGGTACCACGTGGGAAACAACCACACACTGATGTTTCTCTCTCTCTCTTTCATCCTCCCTTCCCCTCTCTAAAAATAAATAAATAAAATCTTTAAAAACAAACAAAAAACCCATCAAATTTGTGTTTGTCATTTACTCTTAGTGTGTGTGACTCTGGATACATATATGTGTGGGCAATGTACTTTCACTAACCCAGGAAACTCGCCAGTGTTTCTCTTTTGAAGGTACTTTTTTTTTCTTCCTAATGGTTATTTCCTATATGTATGTATAACCAAGATGAGTATTCTTTTTTCTATTTATCTAATATAGGATAATGGAACATTATTTATTTAATTGATAGACTTTCCATATACTATGTAGGGTAGAAATAATTAGTAACAAATAGCTTTTTGCTCAACTTTCACTATTCCAATAAAATTTGTGTGTGTGGTAAAATTTAATCTTAAAATCTGTTTTATAGAAATAAGCAAAAGCCTCTAATATTGAAAGTTATCTATATATGAAGAACAAGACTTAGGGAGTATACTTAATTCTAACAGAACCTTTTACAGGGAGGATATACAATATGGAAATACAAGATATGCTATGGGGAAAGTTGCTCACTTCTTACAAGAAATTGGAAAGACTATTGAGATACTGAGGCAGGGGAATGGTGGTAAGTGAGGCAGAGGTTTAGAATAGAGAAACAAACATTCTGGATTCCTGATTTGCAAGAAAAGCCCCGGGGGTATAAGGAAGAAAAACACCCGTACATATTTGGGATAATCCAAAATTACCAACAGCAAATGCTCTATTCCCTAAATAGTAGAAAAGATTTCACTTCAGAGCGACCCCAGTGACCAGGCAGTGAAAGGCAACTTGTTGATGGCAGAGAGAAGAAGGAAGAGCACATCAGCAGTCCTTTCCCACCAGAGTGGGAATATCTAGACCTCTCATCTCAAATGTGGAGAGATAAAAGAAATAAGTACCATTGACAAGGGGAAAGAACATTGAGTGGTAGCTGAATATTGAACTGAATGAGTATACCAAAGAGAATGTAGAAGTGACACTGAGGTGTCCTGAAGGACTATTCATCAGCAAGCTTTGCCTTATTCCTAATGCACATAATTTATTCTTCTTCCCCATATATTTATAGAAGTATGATTAGGCACAGATACAGCATAAGCAGGAATGGTGTTCTAAAAGAGGTAATATGTAGTATAAGGAATAGATGATTTTTCCATATTTGTATTATAGTGTATACATGCTACACCCCTTAAATATTCACTAGATTCTTTTACTTCTATTTCCAATACTCCTGTCCCCTAGCCAAGCTATAAATATTTTTTACTTGGAATACTAAAATTATCTCCTAAATTAGTTTCCTGAATCAATTTTATCACCAAATTGTAGAATTATATTTTCAAACTGTAAATGTGAACCTATTTTTTATCTAAGTATGTAGACCAAAATCCCTAATATAGTAGGCAGCTTCCTGCCAGTTCATTTCTTCAGCCTTCTTGACCTTGCTTCAGTCTCATTTCACACTTCTCATAAGCTCTCCAAACTTTTGGAATTAATTTTGATTTTTTTCAGGGCCTCTGGCCTGCATCTTTTCCCTGCATCAAACACTTCCCACCACCTTGGCTTAGTTAATTGTTACCCAGCATTACAAGTTGAGTGAAAGATACCACTTTGTACAGAAACAGTCTCTGATTAACCCAGGCTAGATTACATTACCTTGTTATTTGCTTTCAGTTTTCCCTCTGTGTTTCATTCATAACAGTTTGACAGTGTGTGATTTTATACCTGTGTCATCATTTCATTTTCTCTATCTTGCATGTAAACTCATTGCAAGCTGGAACTTGTGTATTTGTTTCACTATGCTGCACCTAACACCAAGAAGAGCATTACATAATAGGAACCAAAATATGTTAAGTTATTGTGCAAAAGCATGAATAAATAAACACATGAATGCAAATACATTAGTCTAACAAACTAATATGTATTAGTTAATACATATTAACTAACAAACTTCTATAACACACAAAAATACAGGAGTTCCTAACTAAGAAGATAGAGAATGGACTTCCGCCCAAGATGGAGGCGTAGGTAAACACACTGTACCTCCTCGCACAACCAAAATTAAGGACAGCAAAGATTTAGAAACAAGAAAATATCCAGAACTGATAGAAAATTGAACTGTACAGAAGTCTAACAACCATTCATCCAGACTGTTAAGAGGGGCTGAGTTTTGGCAGGAAAAAGTGGATGTTGGTAGACCCCGGCAAGCAGGCAGCAGCAGCTGGCAGATCCCAGGCCCACAGGTGGTGGCTAGTGGACCCTGGGCACGGGGTGGCAACGGTGTAGACCCAGTGAGGCCGCACAAGGCATCTGGCTGACCAGGCAGTCCCACATTTGGGTGCAGGTAATCCAGGCAAAGGGGAAGCAGCTGAAGGGACTGGAATCCGAGAGAGAGCAGAGCAAGCACCATTGTTCCCTCTTGGACCCCACCCCACATACAGCATCACTACCCAGCAACTGGGCTGCCCCGCCCTGGGGAATACCTAAGGCTCTGCCCCTCACTACCTAACAGCTGAGACCAGACCAAAAAAAAAACCCAAAAAAGCTCAAACAGGAGAACAGATCAAAGCCCCAGAGCCAATTCATCTAAATGATGAAGAGATAGCCAACCTATCAGATGCACAGTTCAGAGCCCTGGTGCTCAGGATGATCACAGAACTGGTTGATTTTGGTCACAAATTAGATGAACAAATGAAGGATACAATAACTGAAATGAAGGAAAATGCACAGGGAACCAATAGAGATGGGAGGAAAACTGGGACTCAAATCAATGGAGTGGACCAGAAGGAAGAAACAAACATCCAATCAGAAAAGAATGAAGAAACAAGAATTCAAAAAAATGAGGAGAGGCTTAGGAACCTCCAGGACATCTTTAAACATTGCAACATCCAAATTATAGGGGTGCCAAAAGGGGAAGAGCAACAAGTGGAAAACTTATTTGAACAAATAATAAAGGAGAACTTCCCCAATCTGGCAAAGGAAATAGACTACCAGTGTTACAGAGCAAACAGAAGGTTCTTGAGACTGGCAAAACACTTCCAAAGTCTCACTTTCTTGAACCTGAGGGGTCAGTCTTCCACGGGCAATTAAGATCCCGGACAAGCCCCCCAAAACTGTTACTGAGCAACAGAAAAGGTCCGTTATTGTCCGCTGCCTTATGGAAAGATGTCTCTCAAAGCCAGAGATTTGTGAAAAGGAAAGGAAATGTTTATTAATGCTATACAGAGTTAAAGTAGCAACCTAACGTCTCCATTGAAATATCAAAGTCCTTTAGGATACCCACAGATGCCCACAGTGCCTCCTATCTCCCTCTGCCCTAATTCAGGGTACTGTAATTGCAAGGAAGAGAAGCACACGTCCGGGATCCAGGCTCTTGACACCGTCAGCTGTGTCGTCTTCCAGGCAGGATCTCTGGTTAATATGAAGCCACGTGGCACCTTCTCATGGCCTACTGGCAAGAGTTCTTTCACCCTTCTTCCAGGCAGTCTCTCTTGTTCCCAGGCCATGCAGCCAAAGGGAGCACCCCAAAGCTGCGTGGTCCCTCCTCTACCAAAGCTGTGGGGAAGGGGTCCCAACTGTGGCAAAGCCTCATGGCTCTCCCTCTTCACCAAACCTGCAGGGGTCCTGCTCTCTGGTGAAACTGCATGGATCTCCCTTCATGGAGCTGTGGGTCCTGCTCTCTGGAAAGCACATGGATTCTCCTTAATGGCTGCCGTGTCTCTGTTTTAAATACTGGCACCAAACCTTCTCTGCAGCCCTATTTCCGACTCCTCCTACAATCGGTTACACCTGCCAGCATTCCCATATATTTCCAAGGTTATTGGGATGCCATCATGAGTTTGGGCAGGTGTGTCCTCATTTTCTGGAGCCAATCTTCTCCAAGCTCCCACGCAGGTGCTTTAACTTAGGGTTCCTCCCTCCAGTCATGTCCTTGGGGAAGTCCTTTCCATCCCCTCTGGCTCAGAGCATGGACACAGCTGTTCAACATATCTATGAAACCAGTTAAAGGTTATAGATATGTTAAATGACCATTCTGGAGGTTATCTGCAAAACCATTGCTATGCAAAACAACTCAATTGCCCTGTTCCATTTGTCCCTTCCCTCAACTCACACCTGAGGGGAAAGGGGTGAGGACATCTTATATGTCTGTCTAATATTTCCTGGACACCCTGAGTTCTGGGCCCCATTCCAACTCCCTTTTTGGGGCCTCCCTCTTGGCTGCACCCTGTTACACCAGGAAGTTCAGGAAACTCAGAGAGTCCCAAAGAAGTTGGACCCAAGGAGGAACACACCAAGGCACATCATAATTCCATTAGCCAAGATTAAAATGAAGGAGAGAATTCAAGAAGTAGCAAGGGATAAGGGGCCAGTCACCTACAAGGAGTTCCCATCAGCTGTTAGCTGATTTCTCAAAAGAGACCTTACAGGCAAGAAGGGGCTGGAAAGAAGTATTCCAAGTCATGAAAGTCGAGGACCTACATCCAAGATTGCTCTATCCAGCAAAGCTTTCAGTTAGAATGGAAGGGAAGAGAAAGTGCTTCTCAGATATGGTCAAGTTAAAGGAGTTCATCATCACCACGCCTGTATTATGTGAAAAAGGGGTTTATCTAAGAAAAAGAAGATAAAAAATAGGACAGTAAAAAGACAGCAAACTCACAGATATTAACAACCAGACCTAAGACAAAAGCAAACTAAGCAAACAACTAGACCAGGAACAGAAGCCCAGAAATGTAGATCACATGGAGCATTAGCAACAGGGGAGTGGGAGGAGGAGAGAGGGGAAAAAGGTACAGAGAATAAGTAGCATATATGGTGGGTAGAAAATAGACAGGGGGAGGGCAAGAACAGTGTGGGAAATGTAGAAGCTAAGGAACTTATTACACATGGACATGAACTAAAGGGGGGGATGTGGGTGGGAGGGATGTTCAGAGTAGAGAGGAATGATGGGGGATAAATGGGACAACTGTAATAGCATAATCAATGAAATATATTGTTTAAAAAAAGAAGATAGAGAATGATAAGAGCCTGTTGCCAGAAATAACATCTAGTAATACTTTTCCAGATATTTAAGTGTCATTTATAATAGTACTTATGGAAATTAAGTCACTTTTGCAATGCTTTGAAAATACTTGGGTAGATAATTATTAATCACATTTTTATCTTAATAATATTGCTCCCAGGGATAGTAGGTGTATAATAAATCTTGAAAGAAAGTTAGCTATATGAATAAAACACAAACTAAATTGTGGTTTGGGAGAGTTATATATTTTGTCCTTTATTTTGGATGCTGTGTTGAAGAATTTAATAATGAAAGTTTGAGAGTGACACTTTCTCTTAATTTATGTGTGTATGTTAGTCACGGTAGTCTATCTGCATCACACAGGCCTAACAATAAAAGCTACTTCTTATGTGTACAAATTCTAAAGTTTAGATTCTTGGAAGCTATTCCCGGTATGTGGTTCAGTGACTCAACCATATCTCATCATGTAGAAGCCATACATTTATAGTGTGGCTTCTAAAATCTCCACAGCCAGCTTTGAGATTTGTTCTCAATCCTTGACTATCATTTTCTTGACCAGTGCTCAATCACCTAGTTGTACTTCGCTTGAAAAGAGCGGGAAATGACAATAAGAGGCAATAATGTGTATTGAAAAATTGTGAATACTGGCTTTTTTGTAATGGGATGTTATTATGAGTTAAATTTTTTCTCCCCAAAATATATGATGAAGTCCTCACCATCTGCATCTGTATATTTCACATATTTGGTAATGTGGTCTTTGTAAATGTAATCAGGCTAAAAACAGGTCATACTGAATTAGTGTGGGCCCTAATACAATAGGATTGATATTTTTATCAGAAGATGAGACAAAAACACAGGGAGGAGAAGGTCATGTAAAAATGTTGAGACACACATGGAGAGAAGGAAGCCAGCCACACGAAGATTTAGGCAGAAATGGGAATGATACTGCCACAAGCCAAAGATGCCTAAGGCTATCAGAAACTTGAAGAGGCAAAACGCACCCCCACTCACCTAGATGTTCAGGAAAAAGCATGGCTCTGCTAAGAACTTGATCCTGGTCTTAGACTGCACACCTCTGAAATGATAAATTTATGTTGTTTTATACCTTACAGTTTTTTTTTTGTATTTTGTTATGACAGCCCTGGGGAGTTAATAGAGATTCTTGCTAAATAGAAGCAGGGAAAAAGTAGACAGTTAATCATATCCTTACAAAAAGTAAAACAAGTTGGGATATGAGGTGTAATATATTTTATTCATTGATAAATCTTGCTTCTTTCTTTGATGTTCTAGATAGATGCAGAACAGCCACAACAACATTTTTCTTGTGTTTAGTATTAAGAAAAGGGAAAGGAATGAGCTAAGTACCAGAATGGCCATTTGAAGAAATG
This sequence comes from Anoura caudifer, assembly GCA_004027475.1. Classification (NCBI taxonomy): domain Eukaryota; kingdom Metazoa; phylum Chordata; class Mammalia; order Chiroptera; family Phyllostomidae; genus Anoura; species Anoura caudifer. The sequence goes on from PVKU01002376.1 coordinate 64,046, forward strand.
AGTTTAATAGCAAAAGTGGATAAATTAGAATGGAGCAACAGAGAGTGACACATGGCTGTTGGCTGTCCACGTTATCTCACTTGGTGTATTCTATAAATCATGGAAGGCATATTTAGGAGTTAAAGAAGAAATTAAGGGATCAGAAAGCTTCATAGTGCAATAATTCCTCTACAGTCACTTACTCTATCCTCTTTAATGTATTAGAGTAAATTCATGCCCATACAGAAAATACAGATTTGTCTCTAGCACTGTTCCTTTCTCTTGCCTAAACCTATAATCTCTCCCAGTCTAAGTTTTCACTTTCTTCCACTTATTATCTTAATTTGTTAACCTCAATATTAATTAATTGTCCCTTGGTATCTAACTACTTTCAATACTCTCCATTTACTGAATAATTTTCAATAACAAAGTTTTATTCCCCAAAGTGCGATAATCTTGATTCTTTCCAAACTATGTGCTTAATCTCTTTTAATTGAGGAAATCAGTGAACTTCTCATCCCATTACTTCTTTTCAAATCTTTGTTCTAGTTCAAACAGTTGAACAATTGTGTGGTTAATAAAAATGTTATGTTTTCACTCCTCATTAAAAAAAGCAATCCCAATCTTTCCCTTACTTGGAAGGAAAATGGGTGAAACTGCTTCTTTTTTTTTAAATAAATTCAGTGGTGATAGCAAGCTGATTAAAGAATGGCACATTGATGTCTTGGCACTATGTGAAAAATAACCTTTGTATGTCTGAATGCCACACAGGCAAGTACAGAATTAGACACATGTCTCTTCATGGACAGCAGCTGCCATTCATAGAAAGGAACACAGACTAGGGAAGCGAGCAGAGACAGCAGATCCACACAAACCACTCTTCCTCATTTTCCTTTCTTTCCGCTGACATTTTTTAAATTCACATTGGAATAGTTCAGAAAGTCACCGTAAATCAGAACTTCAGTGCATTCACAAGGCCCAGGGAGAAGAACTTGTCCCTCCCTTCCCATAACTTTATGTAAAAAATCAGTTCTTTGGTTCAGGTTTGTCAATTCTATGTCCTCCTTCTTTTATAAACCCTTAATTTGGTTTCCATGACACCAGACTTCCCTTGCTATCTCATTGACCATAAGATTACTGTTCCTCTCATTAATTATTACATATTTTACTTAAGTGATTCTCTTCTTGGTATTTTAGTTCCTGCTCTATACAATCTTTTTCAATAAAACTGTATATATGAGGTCTGTCCAGAAGTTATCCAGCCACGTCACATGAAAAATAGGCACATTTATTGAAGAAGATACAAGGTATAAGAAACATTGTACATAGGACCATCATGCCTCAGTTCACTTCAAAGTAGACACCTTGAGACCTCACACAGTTCTCCTGATCACCATCTGCTGCCCCATCATATTTTCCTGAATCTCATTGATGGTCTGAAATCTCTTCCACTTCAAATGTGATTTTAATTTGGGGAAAAGCCAGAAGTCATAGGGCACCAAATCTGGGCTGTAGGGGGGCTGAGTCACCTGGGTGATTTGATGTCTTGCCAAACAAACAAACAAACAAACAAACAAACAAAAAACCTCTGCATGAGAAGTGATGAATGAGCTGGTGGGTTGTGATAAAGCTGCCAATAACCACTTGCCAATAAGGGAAGTCTTCTGAATCATGCAAATAGTTTCCACAGAGGAATATTCAAGCTTAATGCAAAATTTGATGCAGATTCATTGCTCCACTCTCTCAGTCATTTTGAATGTGATGGCCACACAGAACACATGTTCACTAAATGACATTTACAACCCCCACTGACCAGTACAGTGAAGTCATCATTGTTCATGCATGCACATTCCAATTCACTCTCCTTGGCTGCCAGGTTACATCAATGGTGTGCAAAACTTTTTCATTATATTAATGATGGCTGGACTTTTTCTAGACATACTCTGAATTCCTATTGTTGTATATGTCATATGAATTCTAATGATGGCCAGATTTCTATTCCCAATCTCAATGTTTTCTATGACTTTGCTTTCTCTTCCTATTGAGAAGTTCTGGGAACATTTCTAATTTACCAATATTCTAGTTATCAATGTTGATAACTAAGATGATTCTTTCCCTTACATATCCACTCTTAATAGTAGGAATTTTATGTGCACTACTTTTATGTACACAAATTATATGATGGGTAATCCAGGACAGAATCATCTCGGTTACTCTATGTCCTAATATTAAGACTTTTCTGCCACTTATTTTGATCATAAATTTATAGCGAATATTCAGATATATAATGCAAGTCAAATTTGAAATAATGATCTGAGAAGCAAAACAAGACAAACAAGACTACAACTGGTAAACAGATGACTCTCAAATATAGAATTTTAGACATAAGCAGTCTTCCACTATCCAGCTAAAATGTTTACAATTTTTACATCTATAACTTTTCCACATCATATCCAAATTTCAACCATTATTTTCTTATTCTTTTAATAGTCTTCATTCCTTCCATCTGCACAAGATAAACCTTAAAATTATTCTAGTTCTCTTTTTCTTAAGCTCTTCATATTCAAAAAATCATCAAGAGTGTAGGCTGAATACCTTTGAAGTCCTAAACTTTTTACCTGTAGACTTCTATTATCAGGCAGAAATAAAGTTTTATTTTTACTAACCATAGTTATTCTTTATTTGAAACTGAATTTATTCTTTATTCAATGTTTTAAGCTATATTTAACACAAAATATATTATTCATTAAAGCTAATAGAATTATTTAAATTTACAACAATGTAAAAATATATTGATTGTAAGAAATATAAAGCTACTTAGAAATCAGTACCACAAGACTATTTGACCAGAACTTTTACTGTTTAAAACAAGGATGTTGTTTTATATGACTAAGAAGATTCAGCCTAAGTGACCATCGATAGATCAGTAGACTAAAAAAAAAAAAAAACAACAACTGTGGAACATATATATAATGGAATATTATGCAGGAGGTAAAAAGAATTCCTACATAATTCCTACCTTTTGTGATAGCATGGATGGAACTGGAGATGACTGTGAACTTTATTGTGCTAAGTGAATAAGCCAGTTAGTGAAAGATAAATAGAGGAATCTAATGAACAAAATAAACTAATGAGCAAATAGAACCAGAAGCAGAGAATCATGGAACAGATGAATGAACAATGGTGGAAGGTCTGATTATGGAAGTGGGGAGTGGGTTGCATTGAGGTGGGTGAAAGGAGAAAAACTGGGACAGCTATAATAGCATAAACAATAGAATATTTAAGAAGATTCCAATGTTTAGTTGTGATGTCCGCCAGAAAAAGGATTCCATATGAAAAGTGATCATTAAAAAAAAAAGATGTAATACATTAGAAAACTCTGCTAATCTGCAAAACCATTGTCAATCATGCAAACTTTCTTGTAGCTTGAAGATGTTATCAAAAAGAGATTTGATGTTCTTACAAATTTAGTACATCCAGAACATTTCTTACATAATAATTAATAAACATTAGTATAAAACGGTACTATTTAGTAGCCACTGGCTAATTTCTTTTAAAAATGTGATTAAAAGAATCCTGGAACTCAGTGGAATCTCTTTTAGTGCAGTTTAGAAGCTTCACTTTAAGTACTTGTTTTAACACTTCTTAGGTATCTCCAGGATCAAGTGCCACAATCATGACTAGATTTTGCATTAGAAGCAAAATCTAGTTTAGTTTATTCCAATACATTACTTGATTTAGTTTATTTCAATGCATTATTTCTACTTCTAGCTATGACTTGTTATGAGGGCATTGGTTCATTTTTAAATATTTTTTCCATTCGCTTTATGTCCTGCTACCTTGGCTTACTTAAATGGATTTTAGATTTATATCTGACAAACTGGAAAAGATTGGGTGAATGAATATAACCAGAATTTTTCTGTTTACAGCCAATTATTTTGAGTTTGTATTACTCTGAAAAATTTATATTTTCTGAATGTATACCTAATTCCAAAATGAAGGAATACTTCATTAATGATATTGCTTTTTTATCCCAGGATTAGAATAATCATTATTTGTTTTGAAACAGTCTTAATGAGGACCTTGGAAATTAGCTCAATATCTGTGACATTTGAAATGAAATACTATGTAGTAACTACCTTAACTTTTTGCAATAGCTTCACTTGTTATATGGCAAATTGTTCTTTAGTAATATTGAAATCTTCTACTTTGCTCTAACAATTCAATAATATTAAATTAGTTATTCATTGGGCTTTTAATTGATGTTTCAGATTGGATGGCCCTAATCCAGAATTTGTGATCAGATCCAAATTCACTTTCATGATCAAATCATTAAATCCAATTTAAATTTTAATTGTTTTCATTATGTTTGTGTGACTTATTTTCATTTGAGCCTGGAAATTTTACAGCTGTAAAAGAAAATTGTGTGTATGTGTGTGTTTTAATTTGGGTCTTATAAACCTACCTAATGATACTCACTCACTCAGAAAATAGTATCACAAGCACAGTTCTAGGTGCTAGAGATTCATTAGTAAGCAAGAATCACAAATATTAGGTAAATTTTTACAGACAATACCACTATCTATTTAAATATTTATAGTTTAAAAAAATCACTAACATATTATGAGCTAAGAGTGGGAGAGAAGGGAACGTAACTCAGTTCCTATTCCAATACCAATTTATACCTTGTATACACATATACCTTTGGTACACTAAACTATTATCTCCTAAAAGTAACATTATAGCCTTTTATTGGAAATAAAGTGACAAATTGAATTACCCATAATTCATGTAATTGGCACCAAACAATAACTGTGAAAGTTCAGTTATTGCAGTTTTGAAAGACTTATGTGGATATATGCTTGTAATACGTGAGATCTTCCACCTTACCTATCTTCCTCTATGCCTAAGCAATGATATTCATAAAATCACCATTTAGTGTTGCTAGTTACATTTTTTAAATTGAGTATGAATTGAATACCTAGTATTTTTCAAATGTCTATCTTAAATCATGTCATAAACAATGTGAAGTACCTATCATGTTTGGTAAACAATATCTTTGGTCTGTTACTACACCTTGGCTTCAAACTACTGTTTTTGATCTGTTGCTCTATTTTCTTATTTACGACACACCTCAAATTCTGCTTATGATTTTCTCTACTGGCCCCCTACTTGTCCCTGCATTCAGACTGCTTTATCTGACTCCCTTCTTTGACTGACAGATTCACCATGTTGGTGGCCATCCCACTCACACTACCTTAGCTAGACCCTGGGAACTTCACTTTAAACAATCTGGCCTTACTATTACTACTGATGCTACAATTATCATCACTGTATTATTAATTTTATCCAATTCCTCACACCTTTTACCTAGCATATATTAATTTAATCATCAGTTTTCAAATTAAATTTATTGGAGTAACATTGGTTGATACAATTCTGATGGTTTCAAGTGTATAATTCTGTAATACATTATCTGTATATTACAGTGTGCATTTACCACCCAAAATCTAACTACCTTCTGTCACAATATATTTGACATTCTTTAAGCATTGATTTTTCAGTATATTCTTCCAAAAATCTCCTTAACTTGGGTTTGTTTCCCTCCCCTCTAAATTCTTAAGCCACGGGAGCCTTTCTTAAACAAAACACCTATCTAAAAAAATATATCCATCTATGCACTAGGATAATTTTCTCAAGTTTTTAAGTATACTGAACAACTATGAAGTGTATATTAGTCATTTTAACCCTACTATAAGGAAATTAATATAACTTACTTAAATGGTTAAATGTTTTCTTTTCCTTTTATAAGTAACTTCTTGCTTCACTAAAATGATACACATTATTCATAGTCAATGAATTATTTTCTCTAATTTTATTTATCCTTTAATTTTCAAAAATTTTGGATATATTTAAAGTTTGGGGTACTTTTATGTAGACATGATATAAATTATTACTGAAGCCCAAACTCATGCTGTTTTCTCTATACAAGGAAAAACAAACTCTCATGGAAACGTGGTACTTAATCATTACAGCTGCAACACTCATGACAGATTATTGAAACAAGAAAAAGTTACAGAACCTAATTATTACTCCTCACTGAAAATGAAATTTGTTGTAAAAGCTGATGAAAAGAATATATGTGTCATGTACATACTGAGTCTATACTACATACTATAAACAAACATGCATTGAGTTGAGATACGAACTGTGTACCATGTGTTTTGAACTTACTATTTCCATGTAGAATTATATTAATAATGAAATAATATGACTAAAATGTCCTTCTGTCAAATCATAACACTTTATTTTTATATTTACATATCTTACACAGTTCTGGGAATAAGTATACAATGAAATTAAAAATGTACTTTGTATTATTTTCATCACAATTCCCACTGAACATTTTCAGTAGGTAAGCCTGCCTCTATCTGAAAATACTTTCATCCTGCAATATGCATTGACTAATCGTGACAAATAGTACCACATGTAGGGCATGTGCCCTCAAAAACTGTAGATTTACTAATTATCTTCTATTTTCTTAGAATTTGGCTACCATAATGCATGATTGGAAAGTAGAAATTTCAAAATTATAAGTAAAAATAATTCAATAGTTTATAGCTATAATACTACGTACAGAATATCTTCACACAACTATATATAACTCAAAAATCCTCCTAATGCATATTTCAATATCCACATGTATGAAGTTTTAGAGAGAATGTTAAAATACTTGAAATAAATAATATGCAAAGAAATGAAGGAAAATCTTTATCTTTGGTTGTGAATAAGAGAAGGGCATGTTTATTGGTATAAGGACAAAATCTTGGTAATTATTAGATGAATACATAAACTTAAGGATAGAAAAACCTTCTAGGCTTGATGGATTAGAAATGAAAATCCGATAGTTGCCAAGTTTCTAAGGTAAGTTTTCATCTCTCTCTCTCTCTCTCTCTCTCTCTCTCTCTCTCTCTCTCTCTCTCTCTCTCTCTCTCATTCTCATCTCTCCATCTCCATCTCTATCAATCTCTCCCCAGTTCCACCTCTCTCCCTCCATAGACTCCTCTCTGGACACTGCTTCATTCATCTTTCTCTCTGCCAATTAGCTTTCTTTGTTTTTCTATGCAGTGGAAGAAAACGTCTCCATAACATTTCCCTGCATATCACCATGTAATATCTAACTTTGTTTTAATAATACCACATTCAAATTATTTCAAGGGGAAAAAGAACCCAAGTGGCCTGCTCACTCGATGGCCTCTTCCCCCTGGGTCACATACAATTAGATACATTTTCTATGGTCATTAGAGAGAAGGCTGTTCTACTATGGACAGAACTGTAGTCAGTGGAGATAAGTTATCACAGTAGATAAACAGAGCCTCAGAATTACAATTCTTGTAATTCCTGCCATAGTTGAGCCATTTAACAGTAGTAGAAGTTATGTAATTAGACAAATCCATTAGTCTGGACATTAAAATGCTATATTTAATTAACATATTTAGTGATGAGTTCAGAGACTTACTGAGACTCCTCATGCACTACATCCTCTTGCTCTAGATCTTCAAGGCTGCCCTAGTTTCTATGACACCTTTGTGGGAATGAGAAAAAGCCGATTCTCTCTCAGGTTTCTTTGCTCTTAAATGTTTAAAGACTATTGTAGCAAATGGATCTTTGTTAGTCATGACATAGTCTACTAATATGTTGTAATAAATATTATATCTGCAATGTTTATTACGTGAACATAGCCACCTCATATTTAGAGCAATGCACAACCTCCCCAGCTGTATGTGGCAGTTTTACTGGTTCTTACTACATATATTTTTTACTTGAGTGATATTTGATATAATAAAGGTATTTACAACTATAATGCATTTTAATATTTCAAATATTCTTCAAAACATTATTTTTAAGAGTATGAAACTTCTTTGCAGAATACAAACAGTATGTAGCACTGCTTGAAATAAAGGACATTTGTAATGCTTTGATTTATTTTTGAAAAATTGAATATACATGCACACACACACACACACACACACACCAGGCCTATTCAGATAAACTCCAGCAATTGTTTTATTTTACTTTATTTCATGTATTTGTTTTCGAGAGGGTGAAGGGAAGGAGAAAGAGAGAGAGAAAAACATCAGTGCATGGTTGCCTCTTAACCATTACGCCCCTACTGGGGGCCTGGCCCACAACCCAGGCATGTGGCCTGACTAGGAATTGATAGAAAACCAGCAACCTTTTGGTTCACAGGCTGGCACTCAACCCAAGGAACTGCCCCAGTCAGGGCCAGTCATTGTAAACATATGGCTTATGTTCCAGTCTTTTATCCATTTTGAGTTTTTTTCTGGTGTATGGTGTAAGTGGCTAGTCTAGTTTCATTTTTTTTTTTTTTTGCATGTGTCATTCCAGTTCTCCAAACACCATTTATTGAAGAGGTTATCTTTACTCCATTGTATGCTATTTGCTATCTTTGTCATGCATTAATTGATCATAGAGACATGGGTTTATTTCTGAGCTCTCTTTTCTGTTCCATTTGATCTATGTGTCTGTTCTGATGGCAGTACCAGATTATTCTGAACACAGTGGCCTTGTAGTATAGTTTTATATCAGGTATCATAATCCCCCCAACTTTGTTATTCTTTCTCAAGATTGCTGAGGCTATCTGTAGTCTTTTTGGTTCCATATACATTTTTAGAATATTTGTTCTAGATCTGTGAAATATGTAATTGGTATTTTAATAGAACTTGCATTGAATCTATAGATCACTTTGGGTAGTACAGACATTCAATGATGTTAATTATTCCAATCCATGAACACAGTGTATACTTCCATTTATTTGTAACTCCATCAGTTTCTTTATTTGGTGTCCTATAGTTTTCTGAGTACAGGTCATTTACCTCCTTGATTAAATTTATTCCTAAGAACTTTATTCTTTTTTTTTTCTGTTGCAGTAGTAAATGGGATTTTTTTCTTAGTTTCTCTTTCTGATAGTTCATTGTTGGTGTGCAAAAATGCCTTTGATTTCTGAATACTGACTTTGGATAATCTATTTTGCCAAATACACTTATGAGATCGATTAGTTGTTTCCTGAAGACTACAGGCATTTCTATGTATACTCTCATGTCATCTGCAAATAATGACAGTTTTACTTCCTCCTTTCCAATTTGGATGCCTTTTATTTCTTCCACTTGTCTAATCACTGTGGCTAGAACTTCTAGTACTATGTTGAATAAGAGTAGTGAAAGTGGACTGTGCCCTGTTCCTGATCTTAAGGAAAATATTTTATTTTTTTGCCTATTGAGTATGATGTTGGCAGTAGGACTTTCGTATTTTTTTTATGTTGAGGTATGCTCCCTCTATTCCCATTTGGCTGAGTATTTTTATCATCAATGAGTGCTGGATTTTACTGAATGCTTTAGTGGCATCTATTCATATGATCATGTGGTTTTTATCCTTTATTTTGTTTATGTGGTGTATCGCATTGATTGATTTGCAAATATTGTAACATCCTTGCATCCTTGGGATCAATTCCACTTGATCATGTGGTATGTATGATCTTTTCAATGTATTACTGGACTCAGATTACTAATTATTTGTTGATATTTAGTTGAGGACTTTAGCATCTATGTTCACTATGTTCATCTATTGGCCTATAATTTTCTTTCTTTGTTGTGTCTTTACCTGGTTTTGGAATTAGGATAATACTGGCCTTGTAAAAAGAGTTCGGGAGTCTTCCCTCTTCTTGAATATTCTGGAATAGTTTGAGAAGAATAAGAGTTAGTTCTTTTTTGAATATCTGATAAAATTTTCCTGTGAAGCCATTTGGTCCAGGACTTTTGTGTGCCAGGAGGGAGTTTTTTGATTACTGCTTTAATTTCGCTAGTTGTTATTGGTCTATTCAGGTTTTCTGCTTCTTCCTGATTCAGTTTTGGAAGGCTGCATTTCTAGAAATTTACCCATTTTGTGCAATTTGTCCAATTTCTTGGCATATAGTTGTTCACAGTAATTTCTTACAGTTCTTTGTATTTTTTTTGTATCAATTTTAACTTCTCTTTCAATTCTGATTTTATTTACTTTGGGCCTCTCTCTTTTCTTGATAAGTCTGGTTAAGAGTTTGTCAATTTTGGTTATATTTTCAAAGAACCAGCTCTCAGATTTATTGATCCTGTGAAGAATTATTATTATTATTATTATTATTATTATTATTATTATTATTTTAGTCTCCATGTCTATAAATTCTGCTCTGATCTTAATTGTTTCCTTCCTTCTACTTGCTCTGGGTTTTGTCTGTTGTTGTTCCTCTAGTATTTTTAGATGTAGGATTAGGTTGTTTTTTTGAGATTTTTCTATCTTTTTTTAGATAGAGCTATATTGCTATGAGATTCCCTCTCAGGACTGCCTTTGCTGTGTCCCATGGGTTTTTGTAACTTTTTGTTCATTTTTGTTTCCAGACACTTTTTGATTTCTTAAACTCATTGTTAACCCATTCATTATTTAATAACGTGTTATTCAGTCTCCATGCATTTGAATGTTTTGAACTTTTTCCTTGTCATTGTTTTTTAGCCACAAGACATTGTGATCCATGAAGACGCTTGATATAATTTCAATGTTCTTGAATTTGTTGACATTTGTTTTGTGTTCTGTATTCTGTTTCTTTGGGATGAAGTGTTCTGTAGATATCAATTAAATCCATTTAATCTAGAGTGTTGCTCAATTCCACAATATCCTTGTTGATTTTCTGTTTGGATGATCGATCCATTATTTACACTGGGGTGTTAAAATCCCCTAAGATGACTGCATTGCTGTTTATATCTTTCTTAAACTCTTCCAAGACTTTCCATATATATTTAGGTAGGTGCTTCTATGTTGTGTGCATATATGTTTACAAGGGTTATAGCCTCTTGTTGGACTACTCCCTTAAGTATTATGTACTGATCTTATTTGTCTTTTGTTATGGCCTATGTTCTGAAGTCTATTTTGTCTAAACTAAGTACTGCTACACCTGCTTTTCTTTCACGCCCATCTCCTTGGACTATTTTCTTCTATTCCTTCACTTTCAGCCTGTGTACATCTGTTGTTCTGAGGTGGATCTCCTATAGACAGCATATATTGAGGTCATGTTTTCTTATCCACTCAGCTACCCTATAAGTTTTGATTGGAACATTTAATTGATTTACATTTATGGTTATTTTAAATTGGTACATATTCATTGCCATGTTTTCCCTTTGTACCTGTGATCCCCTCTCTGTCTCTTTTTCTTCGTTGTAATGCAGCCACTTTAGGTAGTCTTGAAATGTTGGTTTAGTGGAGATGTACTTTTTTAGCATCTTCTGTCTGGGAAGCTCCTTATTTCATTTTCTGTTTTAAATGGGAACCTTGCTGGGTAGAGTAGTTTTGGTTGAAGACCTTTGCTTTTCATTACTTGGAATATTTCATGCTCTTCTCTTCTGGCTTACAGTGTTTCTGTTGAGAAATCAGCTCATAGCCTTATGGGAGCACCCTTATTTGTCCTTATTGTCTTTATTTTATTTGTCTCCAAATGCTTCCATTTTAATTAAGATGTGTCTTGGAGTGGGCCTCTTTGGATTAATCTTGATTTCTACATAATTGCTTCCTGAACTTGTGTGATATTTACCTTCACCAAGTTAAGGGTGTTTTCTGTCATTTTTTTTCCAAAGAGGTTTTGTATCTCTTGCTCCTTTTCTTCTCATTCTGGTATCATTATGATGTGAATATTTTATGGTTCATGTTGTTTTTCAGCTCCTTTAAACTATCTTTGTTCTTTTTGTATCTTTTCTCATTTTGTTGTTCTCATTGGGTGATTTTTTTTTCCACTTTGTCTTCCAACTCGCTGATTCGATCTTCTGCTTTATCTAGCCTGTTTTTAATTCCTTCTAGCATATCCTTCATTGCAGATATTGTATTCTTCATTTCCTCCTGGTCCTTATTAATAGATTCTATTTTTTCATGGTGATGTACTTCTCAGAAATTACCTGATAGCTCCCATACATTTCCTTGTAGTTGTCAGTGAGTTCCTTGAGCATCCTTATAACTATTACTTTGAACTCTAGATCTGATAAGTTGCTTCCCTCAATTTCATTTAGCACTTTTTCTGGGGATTCCTTCTATCCTTTTCGGGGGGTTTGTTTATTTGTCTCTGCATTTTAGGTGACTCCTTTTAGTTTGTTTCTGCATAATAGATTGACCTGCTTTGACTCCCTGTCTTCATGGGATGACGTTCTGTGAGAGCAGACCTGTGGAGTCAGTGGTGCATCTCCTTGATGTCCTGAGCTGGATGCCCTTTGTGCAACTGATGTGGGCTCTCATGTTGCAATTAGGTTTTAGTTGTCGTTGGCTCATTTATTTGTGGGTACTCCCCTCCAGGTGGCTGACTAGGGTCACAACCCTCACCATGTCTTGTATGCTGTTATGCAGGTGTTGCCAGAACAAAACAAAACATCCCAGTAAACAAATTCCATACTAGCAAAAATACCCCCCACCATAACTGCAATATTAACAAAAAATGGGTAAAGATTAATAAAGGTGGAAAGTGGATAAGAATAAGAAAGGAGAAAAGAATATGAGATCAGTAACAAAAGAATAATTTTGAGAAGGTAGAAGGAGGAGAAATAGTAAGAGTAGGGAATAGAAACCAGATGAAGAAAGGGAGAAAATAAAGTTTACAACATAAATTAAAAAGACACAGACTAAGCTAGATGGAGTAAGAAAAAGAAAGAGTATAATATGAGGTTTGAAATAAAATAAAAATATTGAAAGAATTAATGATGTCAATTTTTCCAATCCATGAACACAGTATATGATTCAAATTATTTGTATCTTTCTCAATTTCTTTCCTCAGTATCCTATAACATTCTGAGTACAGGACTTTTATTGCCTTGCTTAAATTTATTCCTAGGTACCTTATTTCTTTATTACAAGGGTAAATGTGGTGGTCTTCTTAAATACTTTTTCTGATAGTTTATTATTGTGAACAAAGATGCAACTGATTTATAAATATTAATTTTGCATCTTGCTACTTTACCAAATTTATCAGTTCTAATAGATTTTGGTGGAATCTTTAAGGTTTAGCCTCTACAGAGGCTAAAAAGTATATATATGTTTGAGAGAGAAATCTGCATAAAATCTTGTGATAAATAAATTGATTTAAAATTCGGGATTGTGCGTTCTCTGTATTTTAGACTGAAACCTTTCTTAACCACTGTTCTTAACATTTAATGTGCATTTAACAATGCTGAACATTTACTTTTAAAGGTGCTGTTAGATCATAATTTTTTTTATAATTTCGAATATAATGAATTCAATACCTGTCATTCAGGAAAAAGTATCCGGAATTTTGTTTGTGTGTGAAGTCTTCATTAGAGCCATGCTTTTGCCATGGCATAATAAGGTGTTTCTTATTATAGATGTATGAGTTGACTGGCAAGTTGTGTCTCAAACCTTGTTTGTGTTTCACAACTCTATGCTACCTATTGTGGTAATCACCATCACACAATGCTGCTGACTGATTGGATAGCATAAACCTCTGGAGGAAAGCTATTTCCACATTCTGAGCATGATTATGTGGCCAATGTGATTTTGGTAAAACAATGATATTTTTTCAAGGATACCAAGTAAGTAGATAATAGACTGTAACATAAATTAGTAAATTTATATGGTAGTTTGAAATCTGTAGGGTGTGTTTCCTGTTGTATCTAGTTCACTCTTAAAAGATAATTTACAACTTAGTAAGATGTAATTAAATAAATTACTCTTGAAATAGTAGATTTTTTCCTATTTGCGTGTTTCTTTTTGATGTTCTTTGTTTTCATTTAAGGTTTCTAACATGATCCCTTTCTCTCACTCTCTTCTGCCAGTCTCTCGCTCCTTCTTCCTCTTCCTGGAATACTTTCTTCTCTCAGGTGTTACTCAGAGGATTTTAGCTATAGCTCTTGATGTGCTTTTCAAATTTGAAACATCAACAATAAATGTGAAACAACTTAGGCAGTGAATTTGTTTCAATTTATTAATCATTGTAATCTTAGTTCTCTTACTTCTATTGGTGTTCTGTGTTTAAGGCAGAGAAGAATTAAGGTTTTGGTTTTTGTCTTTTATATAACACATGCTCAATGCTTCCTATGAACTTAAACTGAATCCATCTATAAGATGAGATCATTTGCCTCCTCCTGGGTGCAATGTGCACATATGCTCAGTGACAGAGAATGCGGGTTGAGCTTTGAGGTGTCCCATATCTATCTTATGTCTTCTAGACACACATGCTTTGGGCTGTGTATTGCAGCCAATTTACATAACATATATGTACCTAGGGCTCTATGAATATTTTTATGGCATAAATTATTTTAACTGTTTGATCTCTCTAAAATAAGTTTGTACATTAAAAAATATTTAAATTGTGAAGCATTGAAATTAGTTACTTTACATAGTATGTTGATATAAATCATTAATAATTGCCTTTTAAACTTAAAACATATGTTACAAGATTAAATAATATATTAAAAGATCAAATTCTATTTTATGTATAGCCAATTAGGATGTAAATTAAAAGGTTAGATCATTTGATTCAATGCCTCCAGTAGTTCTTATAAGGAAATAAAGCACCTACAATGGTGTTATGAAGATAAACTGGGATTATTCAGATGAAATACATGATACAGTTCCTGCAAAATGAAATCTTAGTAAATATTAAATTTTAGTACTCATATTTTTTATTATTATACAGAAATATTTCTCTTGTTTGTTATTATCTTTTTCAACTTTCTCCATCCTATTGTCAAAGTGGCTGTCACTTTAGTACTAACCTTCAGCAAGTATAACTTTCAACATCTGGTTACATTTCTAGTAACTCTATTCTATTTTATTATATTGGTCACTTAGGAGCACACCCTCCGTGCAACTCAACACAACTCTGAATGTCATTACTGTTTTTTTTTCTGAACTCCTGTATTATTGCATATATGGCTTGTGTTTTGTGTCATAACAATCTGCCTGAATATTTTATTTTATTTTTCTTTCCTGAGTACACATGCAATATATCTATTTACTTTGCTGCCTAATACCTAATAACCCAAGACAGAGTTCGACATGTCATGTTCTCTTACTGATCAAATGTTGAACAAAACCAATGCTTATAGTAAGTAACTGTTTATTAGGATCTTTCTACATATTAAAGCCAAAGTTTACAAAGAAGTAACTGATTTGATTTTTAGGGGAAAATTTCTATTGAGTTCTAAGCTCTTATTCCTGAATTCTGTTTTCTAATGTTATCCAACATAAAGGGCATAACAAAATATCTTAATTTGCCTGACAGAGATTTCTTGGATCATGGGATGTCAGTGCTAAAACAGAAAAGTCCTGGGCAAACCCGTTGGCTGATGGCTCTGGTGGATATCCTAAATAAATACATTTACAGAGAATGGAAGTATAATTTATATAATCTCAGACACCTTTAACAAAGGTTAAACAGACAATATAATTTAACAATGTTTAAAAATATTAGAGCTATAGAAATAATGAAGATACCTGTTCATATCACATGAGATTTTTTCTTAATCCTTTAAATCACTTATTTAAATTATTCTGCAATAATTTATTCAAATTATTCAATCACTTATTCTCACTTATGCATATCCCAGCTAAAAATATGACATACTATATAAATAACACATGAAATATCTTACTTTAATATATCAATTTGAAAATAAGTATTTCTAAGTTAAAGAAATTAAAAAAGAAACTGTTCTCAGAAATAAATATTACCTTAAATGACTTATGGCCTATCTCTGATATGTGATTTAAATGTATTCAATTTTTAAATATAAAAAAATCTTATTTTTAGTCTTTAATGAGAATAGTATATTTAACAAATATTTCAGTTAAAACTGCTTGACTTTTCAGGGAAACTTCAGAGATGCTGTAATGTAGTCATCAGAGGTATAGACAATAAATAGAATCATCTCAGTCCTGGGACTTACTGAGTGACCTTCAGCTAACTGCCTAAGGTGTCCATCTGCCTTCTCACACATTAAGCATAGATAACAATAATAATAACAACAACAGCAGCAGCAATAATAACTTTATTTATAAAATTGGTGAGAGGAAGAGATTACTTGATTGAGAAAAAATACTCTTCTTTAATATTTATAATTACACACAAACAGATGAATTTTCTTGCCCTCATTTATCCCGGTTCCAATTATAAACTAGTCAAGTTTTCTTAAATTTTATGTTCTTAAATGTAAATACTGAAATAAAAAATAAATGTTAGTGCCAGAAAAAGCAGGTAGAAGTGAGTAAAATTTTCCTCCCTTTTTTCATTTGGTCAAAGATAAGTTTTCTGAAGAATATAGTCTCTGAGATCTTTTATTATCATGTCTTTTGAACCAAGTCTTCAAGAATACACTTCTGGACATTTAATATTACTTCATTGTTTTTTTAAATTACTTTATTGTTGTTCAATTATAGTTGTCTGCATTCTACCCAACACCATTTCCCCTAACCCCAGCCAAACTTCATTGGTTTTTATATTTCTTTTAAAAGTTCCAAATAAAACTATGTGTTTTTAAAACACTAATTGTTTTTAATATATAAATAATTTTATTCTTAATATTCAACAACATTTCTTTAGTAGATACAAAAATGGAAAAAATATATCTTCTAGTGGAAACATGCATTATTACTCTGTCTGACCTGCAAAGAAAATGCTGCAATAGGGGAAGTATACTCGAACGTACTTGAGTGTAACATGGTCATTTGTGAGGTGTTGGTTAAAGCACCTTTTCAAGGCGATCTCAAACATATTTTCATTTCTCTAAACTCAAGTTAGTGTTATTCCCTAGAGACAAATTAAGTACTTAATTTTTTTTGTTATGTAACCCTAAACTATTTTTTATCATATAGTCTTAGAATAACTATACTCAAAAACATTGCCATGTAAATTATTTTCAAATTTTTTATCTCCTAAATTTTAAAATGACTGGCAAATTTCCTTTTTTGTTCTTTTCTGGAAAACTGTGGAGGATACAAAACCACAAAATCAATATATGAGTCTCTTGAAGGATGTATATAGTACTGCTTTATTTTTTTAGTAGGTAAATTTGTAAAGAAAAAAATATATATTTAATCTAATTCTTTACATGTCAAAGTACCATGTCTTGTCAAAAAAAGTGATAAACACAGTTGATATCACTATAACTTAGACATGTTTATTATGTCTGAAGTAGCCATGATTTCACGGCTGAAATAACCATGTCTGAAATAACCCAATGATTTGCTAAATAAGATTGAGTATGTTCTGTGTCTTCTTTTTCTAATAAGCTACACGAGGATCCAAAAAAGTGAAAAGAACTAGGTTAAGACAATGAGGAGGTAACACCAACATCTGATTGACTAAAGGAATTTCATTTAAAAATATTACTAAATTTTAAAAAAGATTTTGTTTATTTATTTTTAGAGAGAGAGGAAGAGAGGGAGAAAGAGAGAGAAAAACATCAACGTGTGGTTGCCTCTTGAACACCTCCTACCGGGTGTATGGGGACCTGGCCCACAACCCAGGCATGTGCCCTGACTGGGAATCAAACAGCAACCCTTTGGTTCACAGGCCCGTACTCAATCCACTGAGCTACACCAGCCATGGCCAATTGTTTAAAAAACTATTATGAGCAAGTTAACAAATCTGCAAATAAAATGAAAAAAATCTTAGAGAAAATAAATATAATTTGAAATGACTGTAACTAATTGGATATTTTTAGCTCTAAATCTGAATAAAGCACAAAAGACTTTGAATCTTTTGGAAAATATAATTTGCCCACATTTACTGGCTTAGCTGGTACTCATGATATATATACAAAACATAACTACTTTCCCCAGTGTTTTCCTCTTGCCAATCTTGTGTTATATCACTTGAGAGATCAGAATTAAACCTAATGACTTTATAATCAGCAGAAAAGTTGAGGTTTATACAGTATTCAAATATCTGAATGAAATGGAATCATTCACTTATTTATTCTTCTTCATGTTTCAAACATAGAGATGTCATTGATCTTGATTTTCAATACAGGAATCAATTGCATTTAAGTGAAACTGATGATTGATTATTTTTTCTCTTCCTTTTTTCTTTAAACATTTTTCTTTTGTTTTATAGTTTGAAATTCTACAATAAAAATTTTAATAAGCTAAGTTTGACATTTTAGGAGAATTTTCTAGGCAAGTGTTTTCAGTCTCCAGAAAAAAAAATTGTAGCTATATTTATTATTTAAGGAAATATGCAAAACATTTGAAAATATATGGTTTTCAGGTGCATATATATCATTCCATCCTACTAGTAGATAATCAATTTCAATGAAACCCATAAAAATAGTCTTTGGTAAAAATATATATATATTTATTATTAACATGAAATATCTTCAAGTAATTAATACCAGGTACATATGTATTATGCACATAATTATACATGCAGAGAAAGATGAAAAAAGAACATTAAAGTTAAAACTGTTAATAAGTCTTATTACCAAAGCAATAAGACTGTTTTTAAGGTATAGGCCATTTTTCACACTTTAAATTTTGCAGTTTGGATTTTTAAGGTATATATATTTTTTTCCTTCAATTTAACTTAAAAGAAAGATTTTGGTTTAAGGAGACTGATTTTGTTGAAGATTGTGGTACAATTCTAAAATTTCTTTCCCATAGTTATACAAGTTGGAGTGACTTTCTGGAAATTTTTTTTTTACCAGGAATACAATGTAAATGTTCATCTCAACTAATAAAATAACAAAAAAGAACACATTTTCATCAGAAGATTTAGTTCAAAAATATGAAAAATCCTCAGAGTATTTTTAGTCTGAAGTAGAAACAGTATGCTTAATATTAATGCTTCTGTGTGAATATTTAAGTGGAATTTAATAGAAATGGTTTCATAACAATTGTAAAGTTAAAATTATTATATTTTTATATGTGAACATAAATACTAAAATTAATAGAGGAGGATCACACAGAAATTTTTTCCTGGCACTTTCATTTACACAATAATAAGATAATAACTCTAAGAATATTGATTATATAAAATTGTCATAAATATAGATTAACAGCCATAAGACATTCACTTATAATAAATATTGACCTCCTAGTGCGACAAGAAATTATCTGATGAAACTTTGACACACAGGGAATAGTTATTTATTTCAATTAAAACAACAACTGTGAGTGTTAGTGAGGATTAAGGACATATTAAAAACAAAACTATTTTTTTTGCCTTTTGGAGAATATTGATTATGTCAGCGAAAAAAGGAAAAAATTAAGGAGGAAGTTAGGCAATGCAAAAGAAAAGAAATAGGGTCCCTTATATAGAATCCAAAAAAAGACAGACTGTACTACCCACTCACAGGCAGCCTTCTAGGGCTGTGTGAGATCATCCCATGTCTTCCCTTGGTATACAAAGCAGATAAGAATGAATGTCTCCTGACATTAGCTAAGATGCTAAGAAAAAGGAGAAATGAAAGAGTAGAGACATCCTTGCATTACTTACCTTAAACTCAGCTTCAATTGATGCATTCCTCCTATCCTGTGAATAAAAGTGGTGACAGACACGAGCCAGGACTACAATGTTAATGAGTGGCCCTGATCATGGAAGAAAACATCAGGGGTGGAGACTGAGTGTTTCCCCAATACCTTATCTGTTTGGAGAGAGTACGTGAGGAGATGTTGTAGGAGGATGAACTTGGGTTTGAACTATGAGGTCAACTGCCTAAGGATACATGATGGAACATGACAGGGACGGGTCCATGAGCTTTGCAATCTTCAGTGCCTGGTGATGAACATTTTGGACTGGAAAGAGATTATTGGACAAGGCAGGACACTGTGGCTACTGAATATATGAAGAAGTAGACCCATCTCCCAAAGTCAGGGTGTATAAACTTCAGAAGTGGTAAGACATAAAGAGATATTTCTCCTCTCTGAAATGCCCTTGGCTTGACTTGGTATAAAAACCTCTTGTCTTCGAGACTTAATTAGGTATGTCTCCTTTGTAAAGCCATCTCTGACCCCTCGAGAAAGTATTTAGTGTTTGCCGTTTGAGGTCACATTGACAGTATATAATACCCATTTTAGTTGATTGAAAAGGCATGTTTCTCACTGCTAGAAAAATTATTGTATGTATCTTTAAAAAAGTGGATAGCAGAGTGCCTTCCACATTATAATGAAATGAAGAGGGAAGGATGCAATATCTAGCTTGAGTTGTTCAAAGATTTTGTAGGCTGTAAAAGGAGCATAAGGATTATATTTTCATGCATTGAAAGAATTTCAACATATCGTGAATAGAGTAAGGGCATAGGAAAGAGTTTGAAGACAATAATGGGAAGGACAGTCATTGCAAGTATGGGTAGGAAATGTGGAGGTGTTCAAGATGATTGCTAAGTTGTAACATAAAATAAGAGAGGAGACAAAAATAGAAATGCCATGCTAAGGAATAAGGTAACTTTAGCTAATGAAGAGTCACGGAATAAAAAAGAGATGATCAAAGTCATACTTCAACATGTATCTAAATTTGAGAGATCTTTCAAAAGTCTTGTTTAATAGTTCAAGTGAGGAATAATAAGAACCTGGATTAGTAGCTTTATTAGAGTTTTGAAAGTAGTGGCCATAGGAATGAGAATATAGAATCAGTCTGAACGATACTTTTGAGGTAAAAATCATTAAATGTGGCACTGATTTATCATTTCACTCATCAGTTTAAAGCCCTTTCAATGGTTGTTATCTGCTACACTTAGCATAAATTTCAGAATCTTTATCTTAATCTACAAAAGTCTTAATGATTTGATCCTTAACTTTTTATCTGTCATCATTTTGTGTCACTTAATTCCACCCATTCTATGCTTGCTTCATCCATAATGATTTCCTCAAAATTTTTCTAAAGCTCCTATTTTTCCCTTAAGAGCTTTTATACAGATGACAAATGTTCCTTTGAAATACTCCTTTTTCTTTTTTTCTAACATCTACATATGAACATCTGTCCAGAAGAAGTCCAGACATTGTTAATATAAGAGTGATTTGTCTGACGTCAGTGTAACCTGGCAGTCAAGGAGAGTGGACTGGAATGCACATGCATGAACAATGACAAACTTGTCATTGTTTTAGTGCTAGAACAATGTTCACTGTACTAATCAGTGGGGGTGGTAGACACCATTGAGTGAACTTTTGTACTGGGTGCCTGTTACATTCAAAATACCTGAGTAAGTAGAGCAAAAAATATGCATCAAATTTTGCCTTAAGCCTGAACATTCCTTTGAGGAAACTATTCAGATGATACAGACAGGTTTCCAGGATGGTGCAATGAGTGCAGTGCAAATAAAAGTGTGGTGGAAATTCTTCAAAGATGCTCAAGAATGTGCTGAAAGTGATTCACATTCTGGCAGGCCTGCAACAAGCAAAAAACTGAGAATGTTGAACATGTATGGGCTGCAATCAACAAAGACCAGTGACCAATAGTGGAAGAACTAGAAACTGATCTGGGGATTCTAAAGACTACTGTGTCAGAAATTTTGATGCAGGATCTTAACATGAAATGTTTCATGGCAAAGTAGGACAGAGCAGCTGATGACAATTCCAACAAATGATTTTGCAGAGTGTTTTGAACAAGGGAAGAGATACTGGGAGAAGTGTGTGAGATCTCAAGGTGCACACTTTGAAGGAGACTGAGGCATCATTGTTCTATGTACAATGTTTCTTTATGTACACATACATTACAAATATCTCATATCTTCAATAAATGTCTCTATTTTTCATATCACATAGCTGGATTCTTTCTGGAAAAACCTTGTATACTTCCAGTTTCAACTGAAACAGCCCTTCCTTAGAGGGAACTCCCCCTGGGACTTCTGGGCACCTTGTATTTTAGCTCCATTATGTTTCATTTATAGCCATTATCACAATTGTATGGCATGTGTGTGTTTAATTGCTTTATGGAAATTATTTGGGTCTTCCTTCTCTCCCATATCATCTCAATGCAAGGATTTCTCCATTTAATTCATTATACTTGTAGCCCTATGCCTAGAGAAACAGTTGACATAGAGAAAGTGATCAATAATACTTTTTAAAAATGAGTAAATAAGATTAATGTCTTATCCAACATCTTCTAATTTAACAGAAGAAATTATCTCTCTGTTTCAACCATGCTCAGGTTAGTCTCCAGAAAAGAAATATTATATACAATTAAGATGTCAAAAAGATTCAGTGGTTGGTTGGTCTGTTATCTGTCTGTCTAGGTATCTACCTAGTGTGCCTATTCTGTAATATTTCCCACCATGATAGCCCATTGTACATGGAATTGAAGCCAAGAGCTTACTAGATTACTAAAATCACTTAAAGAAAAGGAGGAACTAATTTGAACCCATGTTTTAGTAAGATAAGGATGCCTAAACAGAGATCATAAGAATCAGAAATAAGAAGAGTTAAGGAATGAGTCATAAAGTAATACAGTATAGAGGATATTATTCAATCTGTTGTGGCAAGTAGTAGAGAACAAGAGAGTAGGATATGGTGATATTCAGATGACTTTTTACACCTCCCAGGGCAGAAGACATTGCAGGAAAGGGATAGCTAAATGGTCAAAAGTGGGAGCAAATATAAGGTCATATTTAGCTTGCTTCCTGTCATAAGGAAGATATAACTATTATTTGGGGACCCCTTAGATTGAAACAAGTAGGCGTGGACAGAGGGAGGAACAATAATATGCTGATGGTTCTTATCTAACTGGTAGAGATGTTTTTTGGTGTTGCTACCCTCTTAATGACAAATATATAATTGGTGTACATAGCTTTTCAATTTCTAATCAAATTGTAACTTCCTTGATATTATGCAGTGTCCCCATCATTATGGATGAAATAAAACATTCACATGGACTACTGAGTCCAGTGGAGGTAAAAGGACAGCATGGCTTTTCTCTAAAGGGAAGCAAAACCCGCGGCCTCCACCATGACAGGCCTTTATTTTATTTCTCCTCCCATTACAGGATGGTCCTCACTCACTATCCCAAATTACAACAATGGAGCCAATGCCCCCTATCATATCACAGAAGAAGGATATTAGCAAATGAAAAGGCAAAAGTGGTTGAGCTTGTTACACTAGTCCCTGAAAGGTTTAGCACTTGCATGGTGAGAGAGTTTCAACAAAAGCAAGCCTCAAACAGCTTAGGTATATTACAAATCTGATTACCCACGAGAGAACCTATCTGTGGGTATGGGTTCTGTGCATCTCCGAGTGAGAGCTGGGCCCACGCCACGCGGAAGGGTCTGCCACAGCATAAAGTTTCTTCTCAGTTCCATCTCTGGTCTGCCTCAGGCCATAAAGCTTGCAGTTAGGAAAAGCTATTTCTTTTTTTTCCTTTTCTCCATTTTCTATCCAACTTTATGTCAATTATTTGGGGACCCTCTAGATTGAAACAAGTAGGTGTGGACAGAGGGAGGGACAATAATATGCTGATGGTTCTTATCTAACTGGTAGAGATATCTTTTGGTGTTGCTACCCTCTTAATGACAAATGTATAATTGGTGTATGTAGCTTTTCAACCTCTAATCAAATTGCAACTTTTTTGATATTACAATGCTTCCTGTGGACAACTTTCTACTATTTCCTTAGACCTCAGACTTCAAGAAATCTGTCCCTCTTTAAACCTCTAGGCAATCCTTTTAAAGTGCGATCTCCCTTAAAATGACCCTAGATAGATTCCCTTACTTACTGTTCTATTTGGTCCATAAAAAATGTACTTGTTATAGAGTTCAGACACATGTTGCTTTTCTTCATTCCTTTGTCAAAAAACCCCGGCAGCTCCATTTTAGTGTCCCTGGACTTCAGAAAACACATAGAGACCTGTCCAGTCATTGTTGTAATATCTCCCTGTATTAGCTTTAAGAAAAGGAAAAGCACCTCTCTTCATCCCCAAAAAGATCATTGAAGGTAAAAAGCTGAAATTTTCTCTCTCAAGTGAATTTTTCAACTTCCAGTTCTTATACAAACCAGAGGTAGCAGAACCCATTTCACAACTTACTATGACTTTGAGAGGTGGATCATTTAGAATCCTAGAGTAGTCTGCACCTCTATAGTTTAGAATCTTGAGTAGTCTGCACCTCTTAAATAATTCTTGACCTTTGAAGCATCAGCCAAAACTGAGACCAAAAAATCTAGCTTAACTTTCCCGTAATATATTATGCCACCCGGAAAAAATAAATCTGATGTGAATTCTTGCCACCACTGCCTATTTTCCTGTTTTTTCTCTTACATGCATACTTATATATCTCAAATATCATTTGAATTTTGCTCTATACTTATTTGTCATATGCTTTTGATTATTTCTGTCAATGCAATATATAGGTTGCATGTCATCAGATCAGATTGCCATATTTTAACTAATAATATTGAATTGATTTTCCTGAATTATATATAGAAAGTAAATATTTGATATTTATATTTTCCAAATATATAGTCTGGCCCCTGCAATATCGAAAATAAAAATACATTTCCCTTAGTGTCTATAAGTAGCACCTAACTCTTATTTGTTGAATTTTCCTTCAAGATAGGGTTTTGTAAGCATGTAACAGGGTGCAGCCAAGAGGGGGCCCCAAACATAGGGATTTGGAATGGGGCCCCAAACATAGGGATTTGGAATGGAGTTCAGGGTGTCCAGAAAATATTAGAAGGACATATAAGATGTCCTCACCCCTTCCCCCACAGGTGTGAGTTGGGGGAAGGGACACATGGAGCAGGGACATGCAGCACTGTTTTGTGCAGCCACAGCTTTGCAGCTAATCCATGGCATGGTCATTTCACATAACTATAGCCTTTGGCTGGTGACTTAGACGTGTTAAATAGCTGTGGCCATGCTCTGAGCCAGGGGGATGGAAAGGACTCCCCCCAAGATGTGACTGGGGGGGACCCCTGAGTTATAGCACCTGCATAGGAGCTTGGAGAAGATGGGCTCCAGAACATGGGGTCACACCTGCCCAAACTCATGATAGCAGCCCAGTAAACTTGGAATAATATGGGAATGCTGGCAGGTATAACTGATTGTAGGAGGAATTGGAAGTGGGAGTACAGAGGAGGATTGGCACGGGGATTTAAACTGAGACGTGGCAGCCATTGAGGGAGATTCCACATGGTTTCACCAGAGTCAGGACCCTAGCAGCTTTGGTGGAGAGGGAGAGCCACAAGGTTTTGCCAGAGCGGGGAGCCCTTCCCTGCAATTCTGGTAGAAGAGGACCACACGTCTTTGGGGTGGACCCTTTGGCTGCGTGGCCTGGGAAGCAAGAGAGATTTTGCCTGGAAGAAGGGAAAAAGGACTCTTGCCAGCAGGCCATGAGAAAGTGCCACATGGCTTTGGATTAATTAGAGATCCTGCCTGGACGACGACACAGCTGAATGGTGTCAAGAGCCTGGATCCGGACATTTGCTTCTTTTCCTGAGTTATGGTACCCTGAATTAGGGCAGGAGGGAGATAGGAAGCACTGTAGGCATCTGTGGGCATCCTAAAGGACTTTAATATTTTAATGAAGACGTTAGGTCACTACTTTAAGTCTGTATAGCATTACATAAACATTCCCTTTCCTTTTCACAAATCTCTGGCTTTGAGAGACATCTTTCCATAAAGCAGCGGACATAACGAACCGTGGCCCCTGTGGCCTCTATGTTCTGTATCAAGCACATGTGTACATATGTGCTGAAATTGCTTTCTCAATCCAGTGTGGATGTACTCCTGCCCAAGGTGTCACATCAACATACTGAAATTTAAATAATTGTTCTGTCTCTACAAATGTTCTGCTTCACCAGGAATGCAGTCTGTCCAGTCAGCCTGTCCCCAAACACCAAGCCAACACCAGGCTTTACACTTATTTCTATGTTGTTTCTCACCCCAAACAAGGTTGTCTATGTGGCCCCAGCCAATAAAATATTTTACATTTTTTCCTTAAAAAATTTTATCCTGTAAAAGCTTCCTGCCTTCCAGCTCATTTTGCAGTCCTTTGAAAACTCTCTGCTTCATTCCGGGCTACAAAAGATTCTATTGTATCAACTAAATTGTCCTCTTTTATCATTTTAAATAGTTTTTGACTAGGAAGAAGGAAGTCCCAAGCTGACTGCTAATGACCCTAAGGGACAAAGACACAACCAGGCAATGCACTTGCTGATCCCTTTGAGTTCACTGTTCCTTTCATCTTTACCAGGGACTATGGGTAAGTCTGTCCCAGATTTGAGCTCTGCTTCCTTGCATGCAGCTCTCTGATCCAAGCAAACTTTGTTTAAAAAATATATATTTCCCAGGAAGGCCTTAGGATCCAAAAAAGTTCCGTTTTTTTTTTTTTTTTTTTTATAGTTTGTAGAGCCAATACAAAAACAAAGTCATTTGTGTTGGGGGAAAAAAGAAGGTGGCCAATGCAGTCACATTAAAGAAAAATGAAACTTAACTTACCTGAGTTGTACCAATTCACAGATTTTCTCTGAAATCAGTAGAGGATGCCAGCCAATCCCTAAATGCCAAATCTTTTCATGCCATCTTTGAACTTCCTTGTTCCCCTGATTCAGCTGCTCTCATCAAAATAAGGAAGACCAAAAGACAATCAATCACCTGAAAGAACCAAGTAACTTCCATATTTACCTTATAAAGATGCCTTCAGTCCTGGAGCAACTTGGAACTCATTGCTTGAATGGCCCTGAGTTTTCAGGTTTGAAGATTAAAACCCTTGTAATAACTCAATTTCCTCCCTTGTCTTACTTAATGTGTAGGGTTTTTGTTTGTTGTTGTTTGTTTTGTGACAGCTGTCAGAAAGATTTGGAACGTACTGAGGTTCATTAAATTCCCAGAATTGCTCTGGGATAGTTATATTGGGAGCCCACCATGGGTGGTAGTTATTACAAAATTCAAAAAAACCTCAAGTTTGATCCACAACATGAATTGCTGACAGGTTTGGGGAAATAAGACAAGAAATTCAGACTGTTTTAACAACAGAACATCAGCACCCAAGCAAGCACAACTGGAAATATGAAAAGCCATTAGGGTATCTGCCACTATGAAATAATCATCTTTTGAAAGAGATAATAGATCTACTGCCAGTGCTCTTAGAAGGAAGGCACAGCCACACAATTGGTGGGCATGGATCAAGTATTTAAAAGCTATTAGACTGTCTCCACTTAACTCCAAGACTCCTGTGCTAGGGTAAATGTGTTAAATCAACACTAAGTCACATGCCAACCTCGAGAAAAATCCCATGCAATGAGATACACTGTAAATTGCCACAAAATACCCAGTCCAGCAATATGGGAATACATCCTTCTTATGTATTAATTTGGGTCTGAGAGTCATAAGACTTAACTACACAAGTGCAAACCTCAAGTTTCAAAGAATTAAGCAAGTCACTTTCTGACACATTTGATTATTTAATGTCTAAGGATTGTGGTCCTGGAAGATGTAGGTATCTATAAAAATGGCAAAATATCACTAAGACAACTTAGAATTACAATGACCATTTATGGGGAACTTTCCAATTAGACAAGATTGTTCATTTAAAAAAGTACACTTGAAAACATGAGTCCTTAATCACATAAACAGGATGGGATACTTATTTTTATTAGCATGCAGAGGACTCCAGAAGGCTTCAAGATTGCAAAATAGATTCATTGAAAATTTTATTGAAAAAGGCTGTGAAAAATTAAAGGCACAAGAGGTAGTTAAAACAAGTCTATAAGATTGATGTGACTCCTACTATTCATATCTTCCTTTACCTGGTGGGTATTCCTTTGATTCATCCTCTCTATGAACTTCCTTCCACTCTTAAGAGACCACAAGACCATAAATGAAAGTCCACCAAGTTAGGGGCCTTACAACTGCAACAGCTTCAAGGCCAGAAACCTAAAACAACACCTAGACCACTGCTGTTGCACCCAAGTAGAGCACCCATCATGAAAACACTGGTCCAGAAATCAATGACTCATGTGTAATCAGCCAGAAGACTGGAAAAAAGGTTGTTTCTAAAGGTTTTATCTGATCCTTCCACACCACCTGAAACACACTTATATCCGCCCTCAAAAGAGGACACCTCCCAGTGTTGCCAAAACTCTGAGGGACACCACAGTAAATTAGTACTAGTTTCCTTAAATAGCCAAGGGTAAGCCAAAACTAAAATTAATAAGAAAAACTTGCCAAATACTGGTAAATACTAGGGCTACAGTTTCAACTTGAAATACCACTTGGTCCAGAGCCTGCAGATAGAATCCTGACAAAAATGGCAGACGCTGGTTAAGGGGGAGGGTTTTTACCAGAGTTAGCTTTCTAAGATCATAAAGGCAGTTAAAATTGTACATTGCCTTTTGTTGGTCCCTATGTCTACTTAGTGATATATTCCAAATCTTTTTGATAGTTTGAATCCTTAAAATTATACTAAGTTTAATGATGTATATTCATTAAATATCTAGATTATTTCTAAATAAAATAAAATGCTGAAATATTAATTACTGAACATAGGTTTTCTAATTTTGCCTTCCTTACAGAGAAACTAAAGATATTTGAGTCTAATAGTAAACACGTTTTGTGTCCATTGTAAAATTTACTCTGAGGAGGAGTATACTTGTAAGAATTGTGAAATGTGTTTATAAATGTGTCAATTCACAGAATACTAGTGTGTCACAGAAATTAAAAAATTCCCTTGTCAATTCTATTACAATGAACTCTCATCAGATCTTTACCAATGGGCATTTCTAAGTGTTTTCTCACTTATGGAGAATTACTCTTCTATTCTGATGCTTTAGCAAAAGTGAAATTCATGTAAAAGACCCTACCAACAAATTTGACTACTCACACTCCTGCCAAATTTCAAGATATCAAACTGTGGATGCATATTTTACAACTAAAGAAGTCTTCACTTGACATCTGGTTCTGAATAAACTCAGCAGATCTCAAAATGAAACGGACTGGGAAAAGAAGTAACCGACATGGAGGCAGACTGCTTCCTTCTAAGACGTGGGGTTGAAAATGTTTCTTTCCATTCTCCCTTCTCTTTCTAACCATTTTTTCCTAATTTTACAACATAAAGGTCTTTATAAGTCTTTTGTGCACCTTCTTCTCTGCCCTGGCAAGAAAAGATAACACCACCCTTTACATACCTCAGACCACCACAAAGGAGGGTATGCCAACCTCCAATAAACAGATGGTCTCCCTCTGATTTCATCAACATAAAATAAAAGAAGAACTTATCCAGTTCCCAAGAATATGAGCCTGACATCATCTCTTGTAAATACTGTACTTAGACTCAAAGTAGCAACAGTCAGACTGTTTTTTTTTTAAATCAAACATTTTGAATAGTTATGAGGATAATCCAAAAAGGCAACTGTTGAAAGAACTTTCTAGGTGAAAGATGGAGCTGCTCCTGCTTGGAATGCCACATCAGCAAAGTGAAAATTAGGTAACTTTTGCGTACCTGTAAATGTTCTATTTGGCGAGAAATGCTGTTTATCCATTCAGCCAATCCCCAAATGCCAAACCATCTTGGGCTTTATACTTGTTTCTTTATTCCTTCTTGCCCTAAGCAAGGTTGACTATGTGACCCCAATTAAGTATTTTCTTTTATTTTCCTTGGTATTAAATTTTTTTAAACTTCCCTGCCTTCCGCTCCCATTTTGCAGTCAGCTGGACTCTTGGGAACAGAGACTGTTTGCTTCATGAAGTGTTAAATAAAGTTTGTGTGTATCTTTAATCATTTATAAAGTGTGTGTGTTTTAGCTAAATGAATCTTCCAAATTATTTATCATATTTTGTGTTTGAAATTTCAGTTGGTCTGAGAAAGGATTTGAAAAGTGATCATGGAATTTTATGAGGACATCACCCAGCTAACTCATTTATTCAAACTATTTTACTTTATTTCATATTGTAGATGATTAAAGTTTTCTGAACATATAAACTATATGAAATAATGTATTTTGTATTTTATGAAAATGTCTATATGAAAGAGAAATCAGTTCCCATTTTCTTCATATAGTTTTCTGAAAGATAAATTCCCAAATATTCATAGTGAAATTGACCTTGATTAATCATTCATAACACATACCCAGTTTTTGAAAACTAGAGACAGTGAAATAAAGATCATTAGTATTCAAAAAAGTGACAAATTTAAGTCTTAAGTTTTCATGAGAAGCATGAGTTCTAATAACTATCATAGTTAGTAGATTATTGCTGAAAAAGGACATATCCTCCTGTCAAATTTGCTCCAAATTTTTATTTCTATTGTCTTCAATATCTTTTGATTTTATTCACTAATAAACTATGTTTTTATTTTCAGCCATATGCTTAAAGTCCAAATGAATTTTTATCACAAATCTTATAACTTATGAAATCAATTTGCTGACATTTATTATGATACCCTTTGAAGTTATAGCTTTTCAATTGCTAATCAATGCAACATGATCTTTAAAACACTTTTTCAATTTAGAAAATAATATAAATAAACAATAAAGAGGGACAATGAGTGAAAAAACACAATGTAGCCCATTGGATGGGGCTGTTTGTAAAAATCTGTTCAAACTGATTTTCTGATTAAAAAGCTTAGAAACTGAATATATATTTTAATATATTATTGTGAGGATGACAGAAATAAAGAAAAAACTTTGTGTAAATCATATCCATTATTAAAATAGATGCTGTGTCTCAAAGAACAGTTTTGAGGAATAGATAGGAGGAACACTTTCTGCTTAAAAGTACTTAAAGAGTTTATCTTTCAGTCCACAAAATTATGAAAGGGGAAAAATCCTGAATAAATTTAAATTTAGAATCTGATTTTTTTAGCAAGGACATATTATTTATAAGAATCAAAACTCAAATTTCTACAAGATTACATTAACATAAATAAAGAATCACCTGGCTGGTGTAGCTCAATGGATTGAGCGCAGGCCTGCAAACCAAAGGATCGCGGTTTGATTCCCAGTCAGAGCACATGCCTGGGTTGCAGGCCAGGTCCCAGCAGGGGACACGCGAGAGGCAACCACACATTGATATTTCTCTCCCTCTCTCCTCCCCTTCCCCTCTGAAGATAAAAAATAAATAAAATCTTTTAAAAAACCCAAAATATTATTACATTTAAAAAAAGAATCAATTTTTTTATGATCTCAAGATTCCAAGTTCTGCCTGTTCTAGGTGCTTCTCTTTCCAGGGGTTTCAACAACTATGTGAGTTCTCCATCTCTTCATTCCTGTAATCAGCACTTCTCTCTGAGTGTGGGGTTCATTTCTTCCTACTGAACACAGCTAAACATATAGATGGGGGATATTGTCACATGGACTGACTTATATTGTTCTCACATCCCAAGTTCGTAAAAGGAAAACAAAATGTTTCTTGTGTATGGTTCCAACACACTCACTCCATAGGCCCAACTTAAACATGGATCATCTGCATGGAATAGGAAATTGTACATCCCCCAAATAAGGGCTATTGGGAAGACAAGAGATTTGATTCATTAAACAAAATGGGTTATGACTGTACATTATCCTTAATTTAAGTTTGTCAGTTAGTACAGTTCTAAATAAGCTTGCACCAAGTCATTAGAACCATAAGGATGTCACTGAGCAAGCAAAAGGTACATGAACCCAGATGCATTTGTTCAGTAAAACGGTTATGTTGGATGACACTGCCAGCTTCCCTTAATGGGAGATTGTATGTAATGTCACTAGGAAGAGCATCAATATAGGCTCATCACACTCTTATTTAAGGTACAGAGCAAAAATATACAAGAGGTCATTCAAAATATTTCAGTCCTCCTGCTGCTTTAATCCCTTCAAAAAAAGTGTCTATGGTCTCACTCATGTGAAATTAAAAACAAAAACAAAAACAGACTTATAGAAGCAGAGACCAAAGCAGTTACCAGAAGAGAGGGGGTGTGGAGGTGGGTGAAAGGGGTGAAGGGGTATTTAGTCAATAATATTGTGATAAGTCTGCAGGTGATAGATGATTATGATAATTAGTGGGATATCCACATTGCAAGGTATGGAAATTCTGAATCACTATGATGTGCACCTAAAACTATTATAAATGGTATAATATTATATAGAAACTATACTTAAATAAGTTCAAAAAATGCTTAGATAGCCATAGTATCTTCCCCCAGTGCACTATGGGCTAAAATAAGGGGCGGTAAACTTTTGTGTAAAAGGTCAGCTAGGAAATGCATTCAGCACTGCAGGCCATATAATCTGTCTCAACCACTCAACTCTGGCGTGTGTCATGAAAGAAACATAGATGACATGGAAACAAATGAACATGATTGTGTTGCAATATGAATTGATTTGTGGGTGCTGGAATTTGAATTTTATATATACTTTACATGTCATGGAATATATTCATTCATTGATTTCTTCCCAATCATTAAGAAATGTAAAACTCATTCTTAGCTTGTGGTCTATGTAGTGAATAGTGTAGTAGGTCTGGTCCCTGGGCCATACATAGTTTGCTCATCCCTGTATTAAAAGGCTCAAGATCTCAAGCCTTTGATTAATGGGTTCCAAAATAATAATAAATATTTAACTTTGTTATTTTGTTATAAATTTCCAGGTATTTATCATATATATTCATATTTAAATAGTACTTTATTATAAAAATATTGTGTGCTTGCCCTGGCTGGTATGGCTCAGTGGACTGAGAATAGTCTGCAAACCAAAGAGTCGCTGGTTCCATTCCCAGTCAGGGCATATGCCTGGGTTGTGGGCCAGGTCTTTAGTAGGGGTTGTAGGAGAGGCAATCGCACATTCATGTTTCTCTCTTTCTCCTTCTCTTCCCCTCTCTCTAAAAAATGAATGAATAAAATCTTTAAAAAATAAATAAAAATATTGCGTGCCTGTTGTTTTCATATGTTTGTCCATAACGTGATTGCTATGCTCTCAAATGCTGTTAGGCAAAACAATGATAATTTATGAAAGTAAAATTTTCCAGTAAGAAAATGAAGAATAAGCTAATAGCCCATCTATTAGCATATGTTACCTTTCATGGTGCTATACTTTAAATGCAAAAAATGAACACGTAGATAAATTTGTGAAATTTTAAAATTATAAATATATCTACTAAGTTCTGTGAAATAATCATAGCTAAATATAAGTATACCATTCTTTACTTACCACGCAGATTTTTGTCTTATTTTTTTACTTCCTGTCTATTAAGCTCTGAGTTTTAGAGAATAGGAATTTTATAAAAGCAGTCTCTGACTTAAACAAACTTTCAGTTCTGTCCAATATCAAAAGGAAGAATTTTGCTCTTAGTTCTAATTGTCACACTGTATCTGTTAATTTCAGACATTATTGTAAGTGGCAATTTTTTCTCTACATCATTAAAGCTTTATTTAGCATAGGTTTTTAGCTTTAATAAAATAGAGTTGGAAGTAGTGATAAAGAAAAATGCAAAACTTCATTTTCGCATTTCTCCCAGGGAGAAAATTATTAACTTCAGGCTTTACCCTTGGTGGGTATCCAATGATTCATCATTTTTACTCAAGATTAATATCTCCTCATTTCATTTACTCAAGATTAAAATTATATGTTAGGCTATTTATTATGCTAGCCTATCTCTGCAAATTATTACTTTAAGCTTTTTTAATTTCCCTTTCTTTCAACTTTTATTGAACATACAAGCTACATTTATATTTAAAGGGAAGATTTTTTAGTATTTCTTTTGACTTTTCCATATGCAACCATGTCATCTGCAAAATAAAAGTTTTATTTTATCAATCCCAATATTTATACTTGTTAGAACAAGCTAACAAAATATAACCAGAGACATTGAAATAAAGAACAATGTGACCAGGAGGGAAGAGGGAGGTGGATAGTAGGGAAAAAAGCAGAAGGCTCATCAAAGAACATGTATAAAGCACACATGGACAAAAGCAAAGCCTGGTAGGATGGAGGGTGGGAGGTGGGGATGGGTGGCGTCAGGGGAGTGGCGGGGGAAAATGGAGACAACTGTACTTGAACAACAACAACAATGAAAAAATACAGATGATAGAAAAGCAATTAAAATTTCTGAACTTGTAGAGATTCTGTTGAAAGTGTTTTTAAGACTCTGTACCAACATGTAATCTGAACTTCTTAGGTTAAAATTCATACATAGTTCAAAAATATTTGTCTTTGTAAATAAAGTATCTTTGAAAGTTTTTAACATCTGTTTTCTTTCATGCCCACCACTATTCTTGCTACCAAGTACTTCAGGAGTCAAAAGAAATTGTTTTCTCTTCTTTAAGATGCTTTGCCTGCTAGAATGAAAATACGTCAGATTTCCTCCTCCCCTTTGTAGACTTATTGTGGAAATACATCCAATAAGAATGTGCTTAATATGGATGCTTGTAGTACTTAAATCAGATTTGTGGTCCCAAATCTGGAAGCAGAGTAAATTTTTAAAATTAATAACCAAAACACTATTTCATTACACATTTCTCGATTACTGTTACTATTTTTCCTTTTCTAACTTCAATTTACTTTTTAGTCTTCTGAAGATTAATTTCTCCTCTAGAAGATATTCATTAGGATATTGATATTCTATATACAATTTAGATAAGACTCTTTTTCACTTTCTCTTCTTTGCTTTTGTTAAGCAATGCACCAAGTTCCACAAAACAGAAAAGGAAAGCTTGAATATGTAGATTGAATGAAGACAAATTGACGCTTGGGAAACATGATTTAAATATATTAATGCCAACACAGATTTATTTTTAACTTACTAGATCATCACTAAAGAATTCTCTGAGCATCCAGACCAGAAAATACACACACATGGAGAAAAACCAATTAAAAAAAAGGATCACACTCACTTTAGATTTCTCTAGGGCAGCAATCAATAGAATATAATGGAGCCAATGTTTAATATCTCAGGAAAAGAAAATTTGCACAGATAATATTTTCAGTTAAACTCCCATTCAAGGTGAAAAGTAACAGAAGATATGTTCAAACATGTAAACCTGAATGAATTAGATCCACACCATTCATTCTTGAGAAAAATTACCAGAAAAAAAAAATCTGACAAGAGGAAATGACATAATAAATAATGGTGTATACAACAAAGAGCACAGAAAAAATATTCTAAGCATACTAATTAATTTGAACATATTGAGAAATAAAATACTCTTTTAATACATTTTTCTAAATCTGTGTGTATGTATATACATATATTATTTTCTATTTTATCTTTATGTTTGTTATAAATAGAGAAATAATACAAATGAGAGAGAAATATCTGTCATGATAATTAATGGCAAAATACATGAACCTCTTGTTAACATAAGGAACAAGATTAGTTGATGAGCATACTTGTATTTAGTATTTAGCATTAGAGAAGTGACAGCCAGTTTACGAAGTTTATAACGTAATAAACATTGGAAAGGATAAAAAATGTTCTTGCAACAGATATAACCTGAAATATGTCCACTTGACTTAAAATTTTTTCGACGTTCTACATCCTTTTCCTACTGAGAGGCATTTCTTTGCATGACTGAACTGATTTGGGTTTCCCATGGCTTGAGATCAATGGAACGCAGAAGAGAAAGCAGCCAGAAAGTTACCTTCTTAGCTGAGCAGTTGGCCCCATAGTGCGGGTTACTTGCGGGTTACTCCAGCTGTGCCAGTGGAGACCAGTTACACTTTCATGCGTCATTCGCTCCATTAATATTGATTTCCTTTGTCTGTGCATTTTTGTGGGGGTTTTTTGGCCTGAGAATTTTAATCACTTTGACCATCACATGATTGTCTTATTTGTTAACTACTGAAGCAACTGTAAACAATAGCATCACTTAGTCAATGTTCTAATGAATAATTGACCTAGTTTTGTTTTCTTCAGGAACAAATTGAACAAATTGCTCTTTTAAGTCACAGGTTGACTAGACGGTCATAACTGTATTCCTGTAGAACCAAAGATAATAAAATAAAAACATAATTCACTAAAGTAGTTAGTTATGTATTTATTAGACAAAAATGAAATTTCTCCCATCAAAAAATCTTTTAGCAAATATAATGGAGGAAATATTTGCATTAATAATAATGACAAAAATGACCTGCCTGTAAAGGAATTTTATACTAATGGGAAACACTTAACCTTTGAGAGACGTTGTCATGAATAATGTGATGATCTGTCAGCACACCCCTTTCAGGGCCAAGGCATCAATTTCACTTGAAGCTAAAAATATCAGCAGTGGATGTTCACACCTGTGCTCTCACTGGGACTTGCTCTGGACCACAAGGAAATGTCTCCCTCCGGTTACAGCTCCTGCCAGGGGTCTTCCCACAGTCACTGACAGTGCAGAAGAGAAGAAAAATATTTCCCTGGACTCTCTTTCGGTCCCTGGCTGGGTCTGAAAATTAAAATGACAAAGATTAATAGAAGAAAAGCCATCACATTTGTTGAATTTTTACATGTACATGGAAGTTTCACAAGAGTATAAAGACCTAAAGAAGTGATCAAAGCAGGAAGTTTTTATGCCTTTTAGACAAAGAAACAATAAATGTGGGAAGAATGAATAAAACAGAGGGGTTTAGACTAGGGATAGCAAATGGCAGAGTAAGTAGGAAGATAAGGGTTGGTTCAACAAAGTTTGTTTATACAGATTTCTTGGCCCTACATTCCCTGCATGTAGTGATAAAGATGTTCTCCTTCCTCTTGCCACAGGGAGCCTACCTTTCCCATGGAAGGTAAGTCTACTGCTTTCAGGGAAGAAGGGCCAGCAAGAGTGGGGAGAGATCAATGTGACCTTCCTGCTTCTGCTGCGTTCTCAGCCTTCTTCAGTTTAAGCTGTGCAACAAGCCTTATTTTGGGGGTGGTGTCCTGCCCCCATCAGCTAGCTTATATAAGGATATCAAGGCCTTGTTCTTGTGCCTCAATTTGAAACAGTTATGAAGGGCCATCCCAACACCATAACAACTCCTTAAATTAGCTGTGGCCTTAATTAGAAATATATTGTGAGTTAGTTTTCTTTTGGCCCAACCCTACGTTCATGTTTTGTCTACTGCTCTCTTATGTGTACCTGGTATCAGCATTCCCTTCTATTCTTAGGTTGAAGCTATGCGTATAAATAGAGGAAGGAGTGGCTGTACTTACAGGTGTTTACAGGTAGTCCTGCCTTAACATCTTTTGGGCTTACCAGAAGATCCCTTTATTCATAGGCTTATTACACAGTTGCCTAGATTTGTAAGATCATTTGCTCTTTTCTTATTTTGCCACTTATCCTTCATTGGGGAAAGCTTCATAGGGGAATACAGGGTCCCAACTATCCTGAATTCCAACCGTATATGAATGAGTTTATGTAGATAAGTGTAACTTAGGTGCGCTTACATTCTTGAATATTTCAGAGTCTCTATTCCTTTAATAGCCAAATAAAACAACTTCTACATATGTCAGAGAAAATCTGAGAAGTTTTTATATGAAATATATTTTCTAAGTCAGAAATAAGAACTTTGCTGCTGGAGCAGAGATGAGAAAGCAATGCATTCTGCTTTGGGAATAAATAGTGTATCACAAAAGAAAATACAAATTCGATGCTGAAGGAAGGTAGAAAAATAAGCAAAATTTCCAGGGGCTTTTACACTTAGAAACTTTAGACAGTTTACCATCTCATGGGAAAATGGCAAACTGTACTCTTACTTCCAGTTCCAGAACACTACAGCTTTGTTAGAGTATGGAGAAAAATAATGAAGTTTAAATGTGAAAACACTTTTAAACTTAATTTTAAATTAGTTTACATATAATGTGATAAAAATATATAAATAATATATTTATGAGCTATCACTGACTTCATTTTTGTTATACAAAAAATGAAATAAATGCAAGATTTCTACATCTTGCCATTAACTCGTGGATCAAAGAATAAATAAGGAAACATATGCAAAAGCACTTTGAGAAACTTACCATCTAATGAAAATTTAAAGTACTATTATTCTTGTTATTGTTTTAAATATTTACCATTATCATTTAAATATTTACTATTATTAAATATTTACTACTATCAAATATTTACTATTGATTTAAATATTTACTATTATTATTATTAAATATTTACTAAATATTTATTATTAATATTTACTACCACTATTCCAAAATATATGTAAGTTACTGCAAAAACTGAAGAAATCAATTACTTAAAAAAGTTAATAAAAACACTAAAGACTTGAGAATTAAAATGGTCTTATTTCTCTATTTATTATACCATGGATAGAATACCTTAGCCCTTCATTTGTTACTGTACTAGTCAGGTTTCTCCAGAAAAACATAGCCAACGAGATATACAGTGAACATTATTGTGAGAAATTGACTCACTTGATTATGGAAGCTAAGTGGTCCCACAGTCTGTTGTCTGCGAATGGATGGAGAGTCAGGAAAGCCAGTGATGTAATTCAGTTCTGAGTCAAAAGACCTGAGAACCAAGGGAACTGATGGAGAAAAACAGAGGATGAAATGAGACACTCTCAATCCATGAGGCAGAAAATGTTCTCTTTCCTCTGCTCTTTGTTCTCTCTAGACCCTCAATACATTGAAGGATGTGTGACTACATTGGAGAAGACAACTGACTCCACAGAGACCACCAATTCCAATGATAACTTCATCCAGAAACACTCTCACAGACACACACATAATAATGTTTAATCTGGGCATCCTTGGCCCAATCAAGTTGATGTACATAATCAACTATTACAGTTATGATACTAACATATCAGACAGATAGATGAATATTTTATAATTGATATAATATAAAAATTAAGGTATTAATATATAACAATATCTAACATAATAGTTAACTAATTTTATTTTGAAAATTTTATTAGTGATTATAAAATATTTTATTTAAATACATTGTTTTTTATGATTTTATTTATTTATTTACTTATTTTTTAGAGAGGGGGAGGGAGACAGAAAGAGAGGGAGAGAAACATCAATGTGTGGTTGCCTCTCATACACCACCTACTGGGGACCTGGCCCACAACCCAGGCATGTGCCCTACCAAGCCAGCAACCCTTTGATTCTCAGGCCTGCACTCAACCACTGAGCCATACCATCCAGGGCTAAATACATTGTTATAAATGTGGTATGAATATGTGTAATATTATATACAAGCATGCTTTTTAGACAGCTATTTTTAACATAGATGCTTTTAAGAGTATTTTATTCATTTATTTGTTTGTTTGCCCTTTTATTTAAATTTTTGATTGTTCTTCAATTATACTTGTCCCCATTTTTCCCCCATTACTCTCCCCTGCCCTGCCCAGCCCCGCTCCCGCATTCAACCCTCCCCCCACCGCATTGCCCTTCTCCATGGGCCCTTCATATCCATGTTCCTTGACCCTTCCCCATCTTTCCCTTGTTATCTCCCTCCTCCCTCCCCTCTGGTCACTGTTTGTTTGTTCTTTATTTCCATGTCTCTGGTTCTATTTTGCTCACTTGTTTGTTTTGTTGACTAAGTTCTACCTATAGCTGAAATCATGCTCCTATTTTAGCCTGAAGCCTGTGCTCGGGGAACCGATTTGTGGGTCCCTTTATTCTGTGATTTGATATGTACATCAGATCTTGAAATTAATGGCAATAGTTCCTGTAAGATTCGTGTATTGGTTATTCATCTCTTGTGTCTCTACCATGTGCCTCTGCACTTTCATTCTCCTTTGTAGTGCTAGGGCTGGGGTTTTACAAGCCACGTCTCTCTTTCAACACATCCTTCCCTGATGGATTTTGCTAATATTGTTCACTAGAGGGAGACTAAAAGAGTAAAAAAATGTTTTATGTGGAAAAAAACTAATTATTTTCTTTTTTTCTTTTTAATTTATTTTATTTTAATTGTTGTTCTTGTACAGTTTTCTGTCTTTTACTCCCATCTCAGCCCACCACCCCAGCCTCCCCACCTCCCTCCCATTTCCACCCCCCACCTAGTTTTTGTCCATATGTCCTTTATACTTGTTGCTCTAAACCCTTCCCCTTTTCCCCTGAAATTCCCTCCCCTCTCCCCTCTGGAGACTCTCAGCCTGTTCTCAATTTCAGTATTTTTGGTTATATTTTGCTTGTTTGTTTGTTTTGTTGATTAGGTTACTGTTAAAGGTGAGATCATATGGTATTTGTCCCTCACTGCCTGGCTTATTTTAGTTAGCATAATTCTCTCCAGTTCCATCCATGATGTTTCAAAGGGTAGGAGCTCCTTCTTTCTTTCTTTTGTATGTAATTCTATTGTGTAAATGTACCATAGTTTTTTGATCCATTCATTTATTGATGGGCACCTAGGTTGCTTCCAACACTTGGCTATTGTGAATTGTGCTTCTACAAACATTGGGGTGCATAGATTCTTTTGGACTGGTGTTTCAGGGTTTTTAGGATACAATCTGACATGAGTGGCTTACTATTCATGTCTAACTGCTGTTCAGTATAATACTGTTAATGTACTTTTACATATTAATTTTGATGTATCTTTTCATTAGTTTTCACACTTAATTCTGTATGTGTATATACTGTGTGGTATTTATAATTTTGTGCTCACTTAACATGGAGAAATATTCTCACAACATTTAATAAGTTTAGTGGCAACATTGACCAAACCATATGGACTTTGTTCCCATACATAAAGGAAATGGTTAGACTTAGGTATGCACATAGATATGTGTAGTTCAGATATGTATGCGTGCACACACATGCATGTGTAGATATGTGTACACACATACATATGTACATAGATATGTGCATAGATATATAATGTCTGACAAGATTCTTGAATTATTCAGTCATGCCTGTTTGTTTAATATTCAATTGTAATATTTTCTAGT
This sequence comes from Anoura caudifer, assembly GCA_004027475.1. Classification (NCBI taxonomy): domain Eukaryota; kingdom Metazoa; phylum Chordata; class Mammalia; order Chiroptera; family Phyllostomidae; genus Anoura; species Anoura caudifer. Next base: position 104,825 of record PVKU01002376.1, read on the forward strand.
ATTTATGCTATTATAGTTGTTCCCACTTTTCTCCCTCTCCTCACCTCCATGCAGCCCTGTGCTCCACTTTCTGTAAGTCAGTCCCCATACTATTGTACTTATCCATGAATTATGCATAAATATTCTTCACCATCTATCGTTCTGTTCCTCCCCTTTACTCTGGCAGGTGTCAGTGTGTTCCACGTGTCCATGTTCTCTTTCTGCTCTGTTTGATAGTTTTTATTCATTTGACTCTGCTTGCACGTGAGATCATATGGTATTTGTGTTTCCCTGATTGGCTTAATTCCCTTAGCATAGTTATCTACAGGTCCATTCATGGTGTCACAACATATAAGATTCTCTCCTTTTTTCACTGTTGCATAGCAGTCCATTGTGTAAATACCACAGCTTTTTTATCCACTCATCTAGTAACAGAAACTCAAGCTGTTTCCAGATCTTGGCTATTGTAAATATCCCTGCCATGAACATAGGGGATCATATGTTTTTTGTATTGGTGTTTTGGGATCCTTAGGATATATTCCTAGAAGTGAAATTGTCAGGTCAAAAGAAAGTTCCATTTTTAATTTTTGGAAGAAACTCTATACTGTTTTTCACAATGGCTGCACCAGACTGCATTCCCACCAACAGTGCAAAAGGAGTCCCTTTTTTCCACATCCTCGCCAACATTTGTTGTTTGTTGATTTGTTGATGGTAGCCATTCTGATAGGTGAAGGGTGATATTTCATTGTGGGTTTAATTTACATTTCTATGATAATTAGTGATGTTGAGAATCTTTTCCTGTATCCATGGGCCATCTGTATTTACTCTTGGAGAAGTATCTATTCAGGTATTTTGCCCATTTCTTAACTATGTTGTTTGTCTTCCTGGTGTTGAGGTGTATTAGTCTTTTGTGTATTTTGGATGTTAAATCTTTATCAGATGTATCATTGGAGAAAATGTTGTCCTGAATAGTGAGTTCCCTTTTTACCTTGCTGATGGTTTCTTTAGCTGTGCAGAAGAATTTTAATTTGATGTAGTCCTATGTATTTATTTTTCTTTTTTATTTCCAATACCCTAAGAAATACATATAAGGTTTGTCATATATGACCTTTATTATGTTGATGTATGATCCCTATATTCTCAGTTGGCTGAGAGTTTTTATCATAAGTGGATGCTTGATTTTTTCAAATGTTTTTTCAGCATCTTTTGATATGATCATGTGATTTTTGTCTTTCACTTTTTTAATGTAATATATCACATTTACTGCTTTGAAATATTGCACCAACCTTGCATACCAGGGATAAATACCACTTGATCATGGTGTATGATCTTTTTAATGTATTACTGGATCTCATTGATTAATATGTTGTTGATTTTAGTATCTATGTTCACCAAGGATATTGGCCTATAATTTTATTTATTTGTTATATTTTTACCTGGTTTTGTAAAAAGAATTGACAAGTCTTCCCATTTCTTGAATTTTTTTTTATTTTATTTGCAGGTCATTTTATTTTATTTCAATCTCTCTCTCTCTCTCTTTTCCATTATATATTATTTATTTTTTAAAGTTAAACATTTTAAATTGTATATTGTATTACAATTGTCCCGGTTGTTTCCCCTTCTCCTTCTTCCCCCCAGCTCAGCCCACAATCAATTTCCTCAGCATTGTCCATGTTCATGGGTTATCATGCATGTATGCTATTTGTCTAATCCCTTCATCCAGTGCCCCCTTCCACTCCTAAAACTGTCAGTCTGTTCTGTGTTTCCGTGCCTCTGATTCTATTTTGCTTGTTAGTTTAGTTTTTCACTAGATTCCTCTTATAAGTGAGACCATACAGTATTTCACTTTCATTGACTGGTTTATTTCCCTTAGCATAACAGTCTCCAGACCATCTGTGCTATCACAATAAGCAAGAATTCCTTCTTTTTTAATGCTGCGTATTATTTTATTGTGTAAATGTACCACAACTTTTTTATACATTCATCTACTGATGGGAATTTAGGCTGTTTCTAATTCTTGGCTATTGTAAATATTCTGCTATGAACCTAAGCAGAATATTCATTTGAATTGGTGCATATATCCGTTTGGTGTTTTGGGATTCTTAGGATATATTTCCAGCAGTGGAAACAGTGGGTCAAAATGTAGTTCAATTTTCAGTTTTCTGAGGAAATTTCATACTGTTTTCCACAGTGGCTGCACCAGTCTGCATCTCCACCAATGGTGCACTAGGGTTCCCTTCTCTCCACATTCTCACCAGCACTTGTTTATTGATTTATGAATGATAGCCATTTTGGAAGGTGTGAAGTGATATCTAATTATGGTATTAATTTGCATTGCTTTGATAGCTAATGAGTTCTTTGGAACCATAAAAAGACCCCAAATAGCCTCAGAAATCTTGAGAAAGAAGAACAAATTTGGGGGGATCACATTATCTGATATCAAATTGTACTATAAAGCTACTGTAATAAAAACAGTCTGATACTGGCATAAGAACAGACACATAGATTAATGGAACAGAATAGAGAACCCAGAAATAAATGCACACTTTTGTGGTCAACTAATATTTGACAGAGGGGACATGAGCGTACAATGGAATAAAGATAGTCTTTTTTAATAAATGGTGTTGGTAAAACTGGACTAGTACTTGGAAAAAAATGAAAATAGACTACCATTTTATACCATACACTAGAATAAAGTCAAACTGGATGAAAAATTTAAAGTAAGTCACAGTACCATAAAAATCCTAGAGGAAAACTTAGAGAGTAAAATTTCAGACATCTCACTTAGAAGTATTTTTGCCTGTTATTTCCTAGGGCATTAGAAACAAAGGAGAAAATAAACAAATGACACTACATAAAATTAAAATGCTTCTGCATGGCTAAAGACACCAGCAACAAAATTAGATGGGAACCCACTGTATGGGGGAACATATTTGCCAATGATAGATCAGACAAGAATTTAATGTCCAAATATGTATTAAGAAGTCACAAGACTCACAACACCAGGAAGACAAACAATCTAATTAAAAAATGGGCAAAAGATGTGAAAAGACATTTCCCCAAGGAAGACATACAGATGGCCTTGTCTTGAATTTTTTGGAATAGTTTGAAAAGGATTGCTATTAGTTCTTCTTTGAATGACTGGTAAAATTCTCCTGCGAAGCCATCTGGTCCAGGACTTTTGTGTGCTTGGAGTTTTTTGATTACTGCTTCAATTTAATTCATTGTTATTGGTCTATTCAGGTTTTCTGATTCTTCCCGTTTCAGTTTTTGGAGATTGTTTCTTACTAGAAATTTACCCATTTTCCGTGTTGAACAATTTCTTGGTGTGTATTGTTTTTTTTAACATTTTATTTATTTATCTTTAGAGGGGAAGGGAAGGAGAGAGGGAGAGAAACATCAATGTATGGTTGCCTCTTGTGCATCCCATGCTGGGAACTGGCCTGCAACCCAGCCATGAGCCCTGACTGAGAATCAAACCGTGATCCCTTGGTTCACAGGCCAGCGCTCAATCCACTGAGCTACACCAGCCAGGGCATGTAATTGTTCATAGTAACTTTTTACAATTCCTTGTATTTTTGTTATATCAGTTGTTATTTCGCCTTTCATTTCTGATATTATTTATTTGGTTTTCTCTCTCTGTCTCTCTCTCTGTCTCTCTCTCTCTCTCTTTTTGATGAGTCTGATTAAAGGTTCTTCTGTTTGGTTTATCCTTTCAGAGAACCTTCTCCTTGTTTCATTGATCTTGTTTGTTGTTGTTTTTTTAATGATCTCTATGTCATTGGTTTCCATACTGATATTATTTCCTTCCTTCTACTTGCTCTGTGCTCTGTCTGTTGTTTTTCTAGTTATTTTAGGTGTAGTGTTAGATTATTTATTTGAGATTTTTCTTGCTTCTTGAGATAGGTCTATGACTATGAACTTCCCTCCCAGGACTGCTTTCACTGTGTCCCATAGATTTTGGGTTGTTGGTTGTTCATTAAAAAAAATTAGTTTGATAAAAGAGGTCCCCAAACTCTACATATAATGTCATTTCAATTAAAATACACAAATATTTATAGGAAAAATGTACACTAAGCTTTATTATCACAATATGATCTCTACATAGTAAGATTTTTGGTGTTTTTTCTTCTTTACATATTTAGCTACTTATCAAAATAGCTGTACTGGAAAATATAAAAATATCATTTTAAACTTCAAATACATAAATATGATTAAAACTTAATTTCAAATATTGTTGGTGACATAAAAGGGCACGTGTTTAATTTTTTACTTAGTAATTACTTTTAGCATTTTGGTTAGACACAGTATAAAGATATGCAATATATTTTGATTTACAACTTAATCAGTAAATATATGGAACTTTATAAAGTATTAATAATTGTGAGCTCTAGTATTATATTGGTGAAATGTCTTTATAGATTTAACATCATGTGTTTGATTTTCATTTTATATTCATGAAAATTCATGCTATAGCATATTCATAGCATCTAACAATGAATTTTAATAAATAATTAGAAATATAAATTCTCACTCATTAAAAATGCATGACTATGTTAGAATGTTATGAAAAACTGTAACTGTCCAGGCTTAACAGCACATTTTTTCATATTTTAGATTATTTACTTCCTTTAAAACTGTCTCATTAGCATAAAAGATAACTTTTTAGGATTATGATCAGATTGCTTACAGAGAAATTTAAACATCACCACATTAAATCCAGTCTCTTTTATGTGACAAAATATTGACACACACAAGCTACTTTATCATAAATGTTTTAAGATAAGAAAATATAAATTATTTTATTAATCATTCTATCTGATGAAAAAAATTGGTAACATTGATCAGAAGCCCATGGAGAACCAGTTCAGATATAAGGGAATTATAGTAACATCTGAAATGGTTTATCTTGCTTCTTGTTCACCTATGAACAGACAGGGGCATGCAGACACTCTATAAAGAGTGAAGTATGTCTCCCCTTCTTAAATGATGAGATAAATACAGAAGTTCCTCTAAAGACAGAAACAAGATGAAATTTTCAACACTGAAGAATTAAAATGACAGACAACCAATGTCAAAATTTGATTGGCTTGTAATTAGAAAGTGAATGGAACCAGATTGGGTATGAGGGTTCACTGATTGGCCTACAGAGCCTTTATATCAGACACTCTGGAAAGACAGTCAAACCCATGGCCCTCCATCCCTCCCAGTCAGAGCTTCCACATCCAAAATAGACTGAAAATCATAGGGAAAAAGTAGATGAGTAAGTATTATCAGAATACAGGTGGAATCATACTACCTATCTGTGGCCTCCTAGTACTAGTGTCTAGTAAGAAAAAGATTGGTAGAAATTGAGTCTAGTTTGCTTGTTGAAAGTTATCCAAACTTGGATATAAGGCAAACAAGATGATCTTTTCAATATCATACTGGAGCGTTGTCTCACAGAACCACAAAGGGACTATTTAATAATCTAAGGAAAGTTTTCTTTTGTCCTTTTGACTTAACTATTTACCATCGACAAGAGCTGAGACACTATGTTGTTAAGTGTTTCTTGTATATTTTTCCCAATAAAAATAAAAATTATTTTTGTTTGGTAGAGAAGATAACTTCAAAAATTTCAGTGTTGTCACCCAATAAGATATTCAACAGTGTTGTCTCTAACTTAGCAAACTCATAGCATGCCGTCTTTGAGGGACTATATAAATCTCCCTTCCTTAAATTCTCTTTAAGCCAGCTCTATTATCCTACTAATTTTCTCATTGAATAACTACCATGTAGGAAGCCTATATTTATAAATTATTCTTTGACACCACCATGGTGGTGAATGGAGAATATTACCTCAGTAGGAAGGGGATTCTTTAGGTTTCTGCTATAAATGTGAATGTGAACAGAACAGAAAGCTGCTTGCTTAAATTGCTGTTTGTTTGAAGAAACAGTGCCATCTAGATTTCCATACCTGTCTACATAGTCTGGTTTTCAATGATTTTTTTCTTCAAAAATAATCTTACAAGTTCCTTAAAATCTCTTGTTCTCCTATCACGCATTTTATCCAAACTAGAATCCCTAGATGAACTCAACGATCCTCCCGTTCCGTGACTGCACAGATGTAGCTGCACCCAGCTGGGTACCATCAGGAATGGATAGACTAAACTCAATATGCATTCATGGTTACCTGGGGAAGTAGAATAGAAATCTTAGTATGCTTCCTCAATCAGTTGGCTGTCCATATCATATGAATTCTGAGCAGATGACCTTGCCTCATATTCATGTAAAGTGAAAACAATAGGATAGAGTCTTTCTTTATTTCTTGATATAAAAATATACAAATATCTAAAACTACCTGAATTTACATAAAAATACATACATCTTTTGACATTTAGAAGTAGGTAAGTCATTAATATGGCCCAGTTTCCATTAAACATATAGATTTAGAAATATATAGTGAGAAATAGGTATATTTCATAGCAGGATGTAAAAATGTATATGCAGGATGTAAAAATGTATATGGTTGGAATCAACTTTCTTAAAAGGTATATAGGAATATTGTCTAGAAAATGAGATTTAAAAATATGAAATTATTTGGAATAATTTTCTGTCTGTTTTGATGGTTTTGATTATTTTAATTTTCTTTTTTAATAGTTTATGTGGCTTACCCTCTAGTTCTCTGGGTCTTTCAAAAGGTATTTTTGGTCAATCTAGTTAAGGATTTGCTTTTTTTAAAGAGATATTATCACCTTTTCTCAGGCTGTATGTAAAATACTTCCCCTCTTTGAAACTAAAATATTTTCATAGTTCAAAGCATTATTTTTGCTTTGGATTTTTTTTTTTTTGTTCTACTGAAAGATAAAAAACTTTGGTTAACCTTTCTATATAGTAGTCCCAAACTAGGAAAGAAGTTGATCCTTAATAAGAAACAATCTGTCCCCTAACTGCAGGATTATTGAACTCATTATATGGAAAGAATTTTCCCTTTTGTTAAGTATTTTAACTCAGTGACCTATGGTGTACATATTTTATCTAAATTCACATAATAATTAAGTCAAACTGTCAACTGAGAGAAATTTAGTCTTATAAGTAAAATAAATTTCTCCTAAAGAATCATTCGTAGGTGGTAACTTCTTACATGTGGTTTGGTATTGGGCGCAAATATTATACAGATGTATTAATATGTGAAGTCTCCTCTGTATTCTCAACTATGCAGTCAGAGAGATTTTCATAAAGCCAGATAAGCTTAGTAGGTAAGATTTTAAATTATCCACATTTATGAGCCTATAGATTTTCATAGCAACTGAACTTTTCAGTATATTATTCAAACACTAGCTCTACAAAGAACACTTGGTAAGGTTTTTTATTGTAGGGTGTGATGTCTAAATGCTTGCAATAAATATTTTAGTAGTTAATGAATGCTCCAAGAATTAAAACATGTATTTCAATTTGAAAATAACTGCAGTTTCTAACTTCATCTAAATAATGCCATGTGAAAAGAAATTAAACTAAATAAATTAAACATTACTTTAAATCCACCAGAATTAATGAAGTAGAAAAATAAAAGAAAAAAAATGATTTAAAGAGTCAACAGAAGAAAAACCTCCAGGCTTCTGGAGATTAAAGGGAATTGGGGAGCTTTTATGGCACCATTCTTTCATTGAATTTCAATGGTATATTTCTTCACACATACTGAGTTTAAAGATATATTACAAAATGGTATTTTATAGTAATACCAAATTTTATTGCAAGTAAAAACCACAATGAGCTACCACTTTACACAAGTCAGAATAGCCATCATAAACAAATCAACAAGCAACAAGTGCCGGTGAGGTTGTGGAGAAAAGAGAACCCTAGTGCAGTGCTGGTGGGAATGCAGACTGGTAGAACCACTGTGTAAATCAGTATGGAACTGTCTCAGAAAGCTAAAAATGGAATGGCCTTTGACCCAGCAATTTCACTTCTGGGATTATACCCTAAAAAACATGAGGCACAAATTTAAAAAAAATATTTTATTTATTTATTTTTAGACAGAGGGGAAGGGAGGGAGAAACAGAGGGAGAGAAACATCAGTGTGTGGTTGCTTCTCATGCACCAGCTATTGGGGACTTGGCCCACAACACAGGCATGTGCCCTGTCTGGGAACCAGCGACACTTTGGTTGGCAGGCTGGCACTCAATCCACTGAACCACACCAGCCAGGGCTGAAATGGCAATTCCAAAGAATTTATCCACCCCAATGTTCATAGTGGTATTATTTACAATAGCCAAGTGCTGGAAACAGCCTAAATGTCCATCAGTAAATGAGTGGATAAAAAAAATTGTGGTACATTTACACAGTGGAATACTATGCAGCAGAAAGAAAGAAGGAACTCCTACCCTTGGAGACAGCATAGATGGAACTGAAGAGCATTATGCTAAGTGAAATAAACCAGGTGGTAGAAGACAGATACCACATGATGTCACCTATAAGTGGAACTTAATAAACAAAACAAACAAGTGAGTAAAATACAACCAGAAACATGGAAATAAAGAACAAACTGACAGTGACCAGAAGGGAGCAGGGAGGAGAATAATGGGGGAAAGAAGGGGAAGGGTCAAGTCAAGCAACATGTAAAAGGACCAATGGACAAAGACAGCGAGGTTGGGGGAAAGATTGAAAGTGGGAGGTGGGTAAGGCAGGGAAGTGTAATGAGGGGCAAATGGGGATGTACTTGAATGGCAGTAAAAAATATATAAAATAAAATAAAAAATATCAAATTTTATAACATAAGATTCAAGAAATTCTAAGATACTTGACCTCTATTTGGAATTACATATACTTTGAAATTATTTTCTTCTTGTGATTAAAGTGAGAAACAAGGCAGAAGCTTTATTAATTGATTCAGCCAGCATTTATTGAATACCTACCTGTTTAAGTTGTTATATATTCTAAAGACTGCCTGTATGATAATACACATAGTATATCAGAAGATGAAAATGTGTTTAAAAAAACAAGAAATAGTTTGCTAATCATAAACTACAGCTTTACTGGGGCATCTTAAAATTATGGAATTAATATAGATGCTATCGTCTGATTTGGTAAAATTGAGCGATGTTAATTCAGCACATTAGCAGTTATAAATTTAAGGTCATAATTTTGCTTATATTGATTAAAATATTATAGTTCAGATTCAATGTCAACACTGCTCTATAATAGAAAACAATAAATAAATGTATCAAATAGAGATCCAATTATTTCATTTCATGATAATTCATCCAATCCATCTTTAAAATATCTAAAACTTTATTATAGATTTTTATAATCTGCCATTTAAAAATATTTTAGATAAAAACAATGAATTATTATTGGCACACAACTATTAAGCAAAGGCTAGATATTCTTTGAATATCATTAGTTTTTCCATTAATGGCACTCTTCTGTCTTATGGTCCCTTTCTTGATGCTGTGTTTTTCTTGTTGTTGTTGCTGTTTGTTTCTTTGTTTGTTTGCCTTAAGTGTTTTACTTCTTTTTGTTTTGTTTCATTTTTTTTCAATTACCTTGCATTCATTATTTTTGGTGTTAGTTTCAGGTGTACAGCATAGAAGTTAGACAGTTGTATACTTGCCAAAGTGTCCCCTGGATATTCCAATACCCACCTGGCACAATGATGTGTCTTGATTGTATTTGTCCTCTTACTCTTCTCCTCTGTGGTATGAATTTCTCAGTATTTGATTTTCCTCACCTTGACTGTGTTGAAGGATTCTGGTACAGGATTTTGTAAAATGTCCCATATTTTGGGTTTATCTGGTGTTTCCTCATGATTGGACTGAGGTTGTGGATTTGGGGAAGAATACCACACAGATCAAATACCTTTTCTATGACTCCATGTCAGAAGTATGTCATATTCACACAACATTATTGATGATGTTAACTTTTGTCACTTAGTTAAGGTAGTATGTTCCAGGCATCTCCATTGTAAAGTTAATATTTCTTTCTTTTCCATACTTTATTTTGGGAAGTAAGTCACTAAGTCTGTTCCATGCATCAGGAGGAGAGAAAATTAGGCTCCACCCCTGTATGATGGGGTATCTACAAATATTAGTTTTTGAAATCATACAGTATTAAGCCAGGCTCTCACTATCATTCATTACTTTTTAAACCCTGTATACCTGTAAAGTAGTTTCAGAAGTGTTAACCTATACTTTTGTGACAATAAATTTACCAAATAGACTACCGTGTTTATACTAAATGCTTTTGTTTTAAGCCTTACTGTTTCCAGTCAAAACACTGTTTTTCAATATTACTCAGATACCTCCTTTTCACTCCACCTCCGTTAGTAAGATTGTATCAAATGTCTGTAATATCATTAAATCAACTTTTCACAGTTTATGTTCTATCCTGAGACCTCCAGACATCTTAGTTGTTTTTAATAAAAAAAAATATACATAGAGTTCATGCTTTGTGAAATACCTGTTTTGTGAATACATGCTTAGACAATTACATCAAATGATGTATCTAGCACCCCGGTATCATATAGAACAGTTTCATCACCCTGAAACTTACTCTGTATATCCTTTTTGTCTTCAAAACACATTCTTCTCCAACAACCTGTATTAAAAACTGATCATTTTCCATTCCTATAAATTTGCCTTTCTGGAATGCTATATGAATGAAACACTACAAGTGCATTTTCAGTTCTGATTTATTGCATTTGGAAAAGTGCATTTTGTTCAGCCTTGTTTTTGTATGCATCAATATATTTTTTCTTCTTATTGTTGAATAGAGATTCCATTGTACAGATGCACCAGTTTGTTCATCTGTTCCCCTGTTGAAGGGAACCTTGGTTGCCTCGAGTTTTTGGCAATTCTGAATAAAGCTGCTACAAATATTTGTGTGCATGTGTTTGTGAGGGATGGTGTTAGGCACTGGAAGATATTTAGCAGCACCCTTGGCCTCTACCCACTAGAAGCCAGTCATGGGAGATAGCTGACATACTCAAAATAATCAAATCAATAAAGTTATTGGTGAAAATGAATGAAAAAGTGTCATTTACTTTACAGAAAAAACACTATATGAACTTTTTTGATAAACCCAACATTAGTGATCATTTAATTACTAGTTACTATGTAATAATCATTCTGTTCAGTGTTGAGAATACACAAATTAAAAAAAAAAAAAGATACTTGTGCAAATTATTTTACATGGACCATGTAATTTAATCTGAAAAGACTCTACAAGTGGGTATTATCATTATTATTATTGTTGTTATTTTCCATATTTTACATGTAAACATCTGATGCAAGCCCCATTAAGTGACTTGCCCACCATCAGGAACTAAAAAGTGGTAATGACTGGGGCAAGGGTCAACTAGATATCATACATAATAGAATTATATGATATTATTAGCTTAACTCAAAGACTATTTTAGAAATATCAGATCTATGCTCTCTCTACCAACCATCATGTCTGAAGTTTGCCAGACTTAAAACAATAGAGGGTAATAGTTAAGCTAATTAAGATGATGATTAAAAATATATAGCCCTGGCTGGTGTGGCACAGTGGATTGAGCACCAGCCTGCGAATCAAAGGGTCATCAGTTTGATTCCCAATCAGGGCATATGTCTGGGTTGCAGGCCAGGTCCCCAGTAGAGGGTGCATGAGAGGCGACCACATACATGTTTCTCTCGCTCTCTTTCTCCCTCCTTTCCCCTCTGTCTAAAAATAAATAAACAAAACCTGTTAAAAATAAATATATAAAAATATCTGCCAAACTGTCTTTTCTGGATGTGGACTTAGGAACTTTTTCATCTTGTACACATTACATAATCTTTCTCTAACTCTGTTTTCTCCACAGGAGAACAGCATTAATTATAGTATTTATTTCATAATTTCTATATAACAATGTATCAAACTTGGTAGCACCTAATACATGTTACTTCTGAACATTAGTATTTGTTAACAGCTGTTTAAAAAATACTAACTTGATGTTACCAAGGAATGCATTGATACGATATTTTTACATTGATACTTATTTTTTTACAAAACATTACTACATTACTACTAACTTTTTTCTAGATATTACTAAGAGAAGCAAAAATCTAGTAACTCTCAAAGTATATCTTTCATTTTATCACCTTCTATTTGGAAAAAAAATAATATTTCCCTGTTAAAAGAAGATAAAATTATAAGTTCCTTCTTACATATCATCACTTTTCTAGGACATAGTATTTGTGAGGTTTATAACCTGATGTTTGCTTTGAAAAACTTAAGACTAAGAACATAAACTTAGCATTAATTTTGATATGGTCTTCCTGTAATTTTCTAATTACCTTCCATTTATGTACTTTCCGTGGGCTTTATAAAAAGTGAGGAACACAGTATGTTGATGCAATATAAAACTGCTTTGATTTGAAATACCAACTTCAGAATTTAACTTCACATTTGTGTATTTTCTTTGCTGGACACACAGAATCCAAGTTAAACTTATTTTTTTTAAAAAACCTGTCATTTAAATTCAGGTTACTGAAATCTAGATGAAAGGGAAAAATATCTACATTTATGAGTCTATGACATGAGGCAAGTTACACTTCAGTTAACATAGTCCAAATTCCATTAAAGACAGATCATACGGTCATGCCATTTGATTTTATAATACATGTTTTAATAATCATCTTGAAGATAACAAAATAACTGCAATAAAATACATGTACATTTATAACTGGTACTATGAAATCCATAATGTGTACTGGAAAATATAATATCTAAACTGGTAGAAAATTATCAGTATGTTTTGAAAAATATATATCTGAAAAGAAACTCTCAAGGTTAAACAAAAATAAAAACTGGTGTCATACTCAAGCTACATTAATCTATAGGTCCCCAGACAACTTTAGAAGGCATGATGATTTTTCGGAATCCGTAACATGTTCATCCCTAGGCTCACAGGAGCATCAGATTTTTATACAGGGTTTTAGTCTTCTACTTGAACACAGTTTTAAGCTGGTGAACATTAACTTCATTGGCACCTCATTAATTTTAACTTGATTTGGTTGGGATGTGAAAGATCATCATACTTCAGAAGTTACAAATAACACCAGCGATCAAAATATACTCTAGATCAGCTATTTTCAACTGCTGTGCTGCATTGCACACTGGTGTGCTTCAAGAATTTTTAAAATATGCAATACCTATGTGTCATTGAGAAATATGTCCTCCCATACAGTCAGTACGCTTACATTTTGATGGTGGTTTTTTTTAGCAATGCAAAGCTTTTTAATTTCATGTTGCCCCATTTGTTTATTTTGTCTTTATTTCCCTTGTCCTAAGAGATATATCAGCAAAAATTTTGTTATGTGAGATATCTGAAATTTTACTGCCCATGTTTTCCACTAGGATTTTGATGTATCAAGACTTATATTTAAGTCTTTTATCCATTTTGAGTTTATTTTGGTGTATGGTGTTAAGTTAGTGGTCTAGTTTCATTTTTGTTTTTTGTGTGTACCAGTCCAGTTCTCCACACCATTTCTTGAAGAGAATATCTTCACTCAGTTGAATGATTATACTCCCTTCATCAACTATTAACTGACCATAGAGACATGGGTTTATTTTCTAGGCTCTCTATTCCATCCCATTGATCTATGTGTCTGTTGTTATGCCAGTACCAGCCTGTTTTGATTACAGTGCCCTTGTAATATAGTTTTATATCACGTATTGTGATTCCTGCAACTTTATTGTTCTTTCACAAGATTGCTGAGGATATTAAGGGTCTTTACTGGTTCCATGTAAATTTTTGGATTATTTGTTCTAGATCTGTGAAATATGCCGTTAGTATTCTAATAGGAATTGTGTTAAATCTATAGCTTTCTTTGGGTATTGTGGACATTTTAAAGATGTTGATTCTTCCAATCCATGAACACAGATATGCTTCTATTTATTTGTATCTCTCTCAATTTCTTTATTCAGTGTTCTACAGTTTTCTGAGTATAGGTCTTTTACTGCCTTGCTAAATTTATTCCTGGCTACTTTAAAAAAGATTGTTACTGTAGTAAATGGGATTTTTTTGTTAGTCTCTTTTTCCATTATTTCACATTTGGTGTACAAAAATGCATTCAATTTCTGAATATTAACTTTGTGTCCCACTACTTTGACAAATTCACTTATTAGGTTGAGTAGTTATTAGGTGGAGTCTATAGGGTTTTCTGTGTGCACTATCATGTCTGCAAATAATGATAATTTTACCTCCTCCTTTCCAATTGGATAACTTTTATTTCTTCCTCTTGTCTGAATGCTGTGTCTAGAACCTCTAGTACCATGTTGAATAAGAGTGGTGAAAGTGAACACCTTTGTCTCGTGCCTGATCTTAAGAGAAACACTTTTAGTTTTAGCCCATTGACTGTGATGTTGGCAGTAAGTTTTTATCATGCTGAGGTAAGCTCCCTCTATTCATACTTTGCTGAGTATTTTTACCATAAATGGATGTTGGATTTTATCAAATGCTTTTTCAGCATCTATTGATATAATTATGGAATTTTTGTCTATTTTTTGTGTCCTTCATTTTTTTAGGAGATGTATTACATTTATTGATTTGCGAATATTGTATGAATGTTGCATCTCTGGAAGAAATCCCTCTTGATCCTGGTGTATAATCATTTAATGTATTGCTTGATCCAGTTTGCTAATATTTATTTGAGGATTTTAGCATCTTTGTTCATCAGAGATCTGGGCCTATAATTTTCTTTCTTTGTTGTGTCTTTACCTGGTTTTGAAAGTACGATAATACTGGCATCATAAAAATAGTTTAGGAGTCTTCCCCCTTTTTTAATTTTTTTAATAGTTTGATAAAGATAGGTAGGGTTTTTTGTTTTTTGTTTTGTGAATGTTTGGTAAAATTCACTTGTGAAGCCATCTGGTTCACCGATATTGTGCACAGGAGTTTTTTTTTTTTTTTTTTTAATTACTGTTTCAATTTCATTATTTGTTATTGTTCTATTCAGGTTTTCTGCTTCTTCCTGTTTCAGTTTTGGAAGATTGCATGTTTCTAGATTTTTATCCATTTCATCCAGGTTGTTCAATCTCTTGGCATATAATCATTAACAGTAATGTTTTACAATCTTTAGCATTTCTGGTATCAGTTTTTACTTCTCTTTCATTTCTAATTTTATTTATTTGGATCCATTTTGTTTTTTCTTGATGAGTCTGGTTAATGGTTTTCCAATTTTGGTTGTTTTCTCAAACAATGAGATCTTGGATTCATTCATCCTTTGAATTATTTTTTTAGTCTTTAATATCATTTAATTTTGCTCTGATTTTTATTATTACCTTCCTTCTACTTGCTCTGAGTTTTGTTTGTTGTTGTTCCTCTAGTTATTTTAGATTTAGGGTTAGGTTGTTTATTTGAGGCATCAGACAAGGGTTTAATCTCAAAAATATATAAAGAACTCATATGACTCAACACCAAAAAGACAAATAGTACAATTAAATAATAGGCAAAGGACCTGAACAGATACTTCCTCAAGGAAGATATACAGATGGCCCATAGACATATGAAAAGATGCTCAACATCACTAGCCTTTGGAGAGGTGCAAATCAAAACCACAATGAGATATCACTTCACACCTGCTGAAATGGCCATCATTTTTTTAAAAATTATTTATTTTTTTATTTTTTAAAGAATTTATTTATTCATTTATTTTTGGAAAGAGAGGAAGGGAGGGAGAAAGAGAGGGAGTGAAACAGCAATGTATGGTTACCTCTAGCACACCCCATATGGGGGACATGGCCTGCAACCTAGGCATGTGCCCTGACTGGGAATCAAACTGGAGATGCTTTGGTTCACAGGCCCTTGCCTAATCCACTGAGCTACATCAGCCAAAATGGCCATCATTAATAAATCAGCAAACAACAACTGCTGGCAAGGTGGTGGAGAAAAAGGAACCCCAGTGTACTGTTGGTGAGGTTGCATACTGGGGCAGCCACTGTGGAGAAAGCACAGTATGGAATTTCTTCCAAAAATAAAAAATGGGACTACATTTTGACCCATTGTTTCCACTGATGGGAATATACCATAAGAATCCTGAAACACCAATCCAAAAGAACTTATGTACCTTTGTATTCATACAGACTATTTACAATAGCCAAGAGTTGGAAACAGCATAAGTGCCCATCAGCATATGAGCGGATTAAAATCCGTGGTACATTTACACAATGGAATACGTACAGCAGAAAGAAAATAGGAACACCTACACTTCATGACAGCATTGATGGAACTGGAGACTATTATGCTAAGTGAAATAAGCCAGTTGGTGAAAGACAAGTACCATATGATCTCACCTATAAGAGGAAACGAATTAACAAAATAAACTAATGAGTAGAGGAGAATCAAAAGCATAGAATGATAGAATAGACTGACAGCAGCAAAAAGGGAGGATGGAACTGGGGACTGTTTGAAAGAAGGTGAACAGATTACTCAAAGAACATATGTGAAGGATCCATGGATGTGGACAGTGGTGTAGGGATTGACTATGGAAGTGGGGGGACAAGCTAAGCAGAGGGCAGTGAAGGGAAAAAATTGGGGCAATTGTATCACCTTTAAAAATATCATACAATACCTGACTATTTAATCGGTGGTGCTAACTTTTTTCTTTTAGATTGACAAATTAAAAAAAATGACAACAACCAGCACAATAATAACCAGCTGATATGAATGAATCCAAATTATACCTATTTTTGTCAGACTAGCAAAAAGTATAATTTTTTTGGTATGCCACAGAATTTTAGTAATTTGATTATGTGTGCCATGAGGTGGAAAAGGTTTATAATCACTGCTTTAGACATTCAAACCTCCTTTTTCTAGATGCTTTTTCTCTCATTTTCTCCTCCAGTCAGATTCAATTAACTTTCAGTATCAAGAACTAGTTGGGAAAACTACTGTTCTACTTAATTAAACATCCTTGTGATAAATGTAGCAAAAAAATGATCTTTACAATATATTTTCTTCTCAGACAACTTTCCTAGAATGTCCCGGAGTCTACTGAAAAAAAAATGTGATGCATAGATACATGATATGGCATAGGTCTAACTTATCCTCTACTTTATTTATGTATTTTAAAGTTATAATTCTGTGAATAGAATGAGTTAAGGGTTGACATAGACATAAGTCCTTTGCATCCTTTTTCATCTGTGCTAACTCCCAGAAGAGTCAATAGGCAATTTCATTCTAATTTATTGCTCTGCTTCCACTTGCACCCTGTTTTATTTTCCAATCGCACCCACTAATTCAAATGTGTTTTCCCAAGATAATAAATTTGAAAAAAATCTGGGTGGTACTATGTCACATCACAATTAAGTAATTTCCAGTCAACCATGAATAAGCTTACCAAGAAGTCATTATAAAACTTCTGACAGTGTCCATAGTTAAGGTGAGGGATAATATAAATCTTTTGATTGTGTACTTGCTGTGAATTTAAGAAGTTGGCTTTAAAAATAAAAAGCTTCCATAATTTCTCCTTCCTGAACATTTTTCTGTCAATAGTATAGACTGATGGGTACAAACTTCAGGCCCAAAATTACAATATAAGACTAAGCTGTATTTGTCATAAACGTTTTCATGGTGGTTTGCTTTTGGCAAATTCCATTTACCTCTGAATTTTAAGTTTTTGGTGTTTTATATCTATTTCTCCCTTTGTTTTTATTAGTGCAAATAATAATGAAATGACATAGAATATGTTGTATATTTAATGAACTTTATAGAGGGTATATAATCAGGAATAAATATAAGCAAATATCTTAGTTCCACATGCAGAAATCTTTAAATAAAATATTCACAGTTCTCAATTAGAGATAAATGTACAGTGCCCTTACTGAAATCTAGAATTATTCATCAGTCCCCAATTTGAAAACATATTGTATTTCTAGAGAAGTCTTTTAAAGTTTTGGAGAGAAAGATGAGATTAGTGTTGCATAGAAATGAAGTAATCAATATGCTGGACAATTCCCTAAGTTGTAGTTTAAACAATCTCAAGTAAATGAATAAAGTTATGCAACCAGGGATAACAGTCTATCTCTTGATCCTTGTTAGTTCTATTTGGGAATTACAAATTTAAACATACATAGCTTCCTCTCTTTTATTCTTTCCTTTGACTAATATTTAGTATTCTATTACCCCAGCTTTCACTTATCCATCTGAAAACACCAACACAAACACACACACCCTTGCCTCCTTAAAGCATTATAATTAGAGTTGGATTTATACCATTTTTTGACTTATTATTGGATTGGCCAAAAAGTTCAATTATTTTTTCCATAAAATAAAATACATTTTTTTTTCATTTTCACCAATAACTTCATTGATTTGGATAGTTTGAATATGTCAGCTATCTCCTATGTGATATGACATTGATTGTTCTCAACTAATGTCTCAGTTTGATTGCTATCAATTCCAACTTGTCTACCCAACCATGGAACATTGTCCAGTGAGAAATCTTCAGCACAAAAGTTTGCAAACCACTTTTGACACATTTCATCAGTCACAGCATTTTCTCCATACACTGCACAAATCTTTTTTGCGTGTTTCAGTTGTTTCTCTCCCTTTCTTGAAATAATAAAACATAATATGCCAAAATGTTGCTTATTTTCTTACATCCTCAATATTAAAACGACTGCACAAAAATTCACCAATTTTGATGTTTTTTTTTAATGCAGGCCAATATGACAGCTGTCATAATACAATGTAAAAAAATTGTTTTGAATGAACATCTTAAAGACAACTAAGCATTACTAGAGACATCTTATGGGGAAAAAAATAAAAACCTTTTTTGGCCAACCCAGTATATGAATCAAGGTTCTCCAGAAAAATAGAACCAACAGGATGCATGTGTGTGTGTGTGTATGTGTGTGTGTGTGTGTGTGTGTGTGTGTGTGTGTGTGTGTGTGATGGTATAGAGGAGCAGGCTGGAAACAAAAGGAAGAGTTGCTGTTCACCTGCAAAAGCAGTCTGCTGGAAGAATTCTTTCTTATTTGGGGGTAGGTCAATCATTATCTGTTAAAGCCTTCAACTGACTGAATAAAGCTCACTCATACTACCATAAAGAGTCAGTTTGCTTTGCTCGAAGACCAGCTGTAAATGTTAATCTCATTAAAAAAAACAAAACAAAACAAAAAAAAAACCCCTACACTGAAACATCCAGACTAATGTGTAACCAAATACCTTCATACTTAGGTCCAGCCAAATTTACACATGAAGCTAACTATAACACTAACCATTATTTAAACTGGAAATTGGAAATGTTTATGGCATGGAAAATACCTATAGTTGGTAAGTGAGAAATCTACTAGTTGATTTTTTAATCCTCACCCAAGGATACATCCAATTTTAGAGAGAAAGGAAGAGAGAAAAAGAAAGAGAGAGAAACATCAATGTGAGAGAGAAACATCGATCAGTATTCTCCCTATACACTCTAGCTGGGCATCAAACCTGCAACTTAGGTATGTGCCTAGACCAGGGATTGAACTTGAAAACTTTCTAATTTATTTTCCTCACCCAAGGACACACTTATTGATTTTAGAGAGAAGGGAAGGGATGGAGGGGGAGAGAGAGAGAGAGAGAGAGAGAGAGAGAGAAACACGATTCAAGAGAGAAACATCGATCAGTTTTCTCTAATAAGTGCCCAGAAGAGGAACCCCAACCCGCCACCTAGGCATGTGCCCTGACTAGGACCTGAACCCATGACCTTTTGGTTTATGGGATGATGCTGATGCTCCAAACCACTGCACCACACCAGCCAGTGAACATACTAATTGATCTTGACTGACCATTTAGAATATCAGTATTAGATGTCTTTAAAACTTTCTTATAAAGGTAAGATTGGGAGAAACCTAATTTATCTTTTTAAATGAATTTTATCCTAGGGCAATAATGATCTGCATAATGTTATAAGGATTGAAAAATACATTCAAAGACCATAGTAATAATTTGCTCTAATAATTGTTAACGATACCTATCCCAATAAAGATAACATCATTGGTAGAGTAGATAGGTAGGCGATAAATAGATTAATAAAAATTTAGTTTATAGTACTAATGTATTAAAAATACCTTTGACCATTTCATGTATATAACAAAGTATTTTCAACTAACTGAAGAGAGTTAACACTATGAGGGGTAGGAAGTTTATCAATTGTTAAATTTTATTGACAGTATGATCGCTCCAAAGAACAAAATAATGATATTAATAAAAGTAAGGAATGCAAAACATAAAGTGGTAGCATAGAATGCTAAAACTGTGAGTTCTCATGAGTGCTATTCTTTAAATTATGATTGTATTACTTAATGTAATAATCTGAGTAGATATCAATATACGATTTCCTCTGCAACCCTCACACTCTCAATATATTATTAATACTTCAAAAATGCATCTGTTTATAATTTGACCTCAAGAAAATGAGATCCAGATATTAACACCTAGATTAATATCAGTGAAGGTATTTGAATTATACAATTAAATATCATATAAAATATAGTATACAATTTTAAAAATGTTTAAGTTGACTACAGAGAAGCATAGGCAAAATTGAAAATAATTTTGTTGCTTATTTAAACTCTCTTTTCTATTCTTTTTCTTTCTTCAGCTCTTGTTTCAGACACTTACCAATGTGTTTACAATATCTCTCTTCTAAAAAGTATTTTGCAAGAAAAGTTTCTTTGAGTATAAGAAGTCTATGTGTCACGAACTGTGAATTGGCAGTTAGCAAGTACACACGGTAGGAAGGCCTTTAAGCCTAGGAGAGGCATGTTGAAGGGCACAGAGGCATGAGAAAGCATGACCTAGTCAGGATAATGCCATTACTTAGTCTGGCACAACCAAAATAAAAAAAATAGGAAGAAAAGAAAATTATCTTTGTCTATGACTGCATAACTTATAGCAAAGACTGCAAGCGTAGTAGAGTGCACTATGAGTGGAAATTGTACCAGTACTGGTGCTGCTGCTGTTGTTGTTATTTTGTTTGGGGATATATAATTTAATAGCAGGGATCTGTTTTACATGTGCGTTACTTATTTTTTGTTATTGTTCTGGGAAGGTGATCTGAGTGGCCTTATATGGATCCACAAGTCTGTGATGGGTATGTTTCTAAACCCACATGCCAAGGCAGCCATGGAATAATGAATTTATTTCTTTTCTTTGAAAGGAACCAAATTTCTAATAGTATATCCATGCTGCCACTCTACAAATGCTCTACCCTACCTCCAGTTAATCAGTGCAAAAGTTTTGGAGATCTAATTAATCATTCATGAATTTATTGACTAAAAAACACTTTTCTAATATTTACTAGAATCGGTATTGGGAACTGATTTCCTGTTGAGTATATAGTGTTCACTCAACAACGGTCATGGGCCTAACCTCATGGAATCCGTATTTTAATAACTTAAATTCTAATGGTTGTGACTGAGCTGTCTTCTGTCTCAGTCCCTCAGGTCTGAAAACTACATTTCCTTCCACATTGTATGTGAGATGCAAGAATCTTTGCCAAAGGTGCTACATACCAGCTTCCTGGGACACTCTCCTAGCATTGTGTGAGTGTTCCCATTGCTCAGAGAGTCAACAGATACTTTTGTCTCTCATTCATGACACCATTTCTCCCCATTACAAAGTTCATAAGAGGTATTCTTCATTTTGTTTGCTCCCCACAAGCACCCTAAAAAATTGAATCAGTCAGTTTACATTTTAATAAAAATGGGTAAGAATTTCAACCTAACATTGCCTCTGTTTCTTACCTTACTAAGCCACAAAAGTGGGAAATTATGAAGACTCTCTACCTGGCAAAAAAGAAAAAAAAAAGAAAGGTACATAAATTGTTACACAAATGAATGTCTATCAAAATTATCCTGTTAGGTATATTTCCTGCCAAGATGAAGGCATAGGTAGAAAGAATTCACTTCCTCACACAACCAAAAGAAGGCTAGCAATCAATTTAAAAACAATAAACAATCAGAACTGCTAGAAAATTAAACTCCATGGAATTCCAACAACTAGGGAGTTAAAGAAACATTCACCCAGGCAGAATGCCACAACTAAGCATACCTTCCTAGGTCTCCTCCCCTTATAGCATAACAGGTATGCTGAGACAAAGAAATATGGTCCAAATGAAAGGACAGATCAAAACTCCAGAAAAAGAGCTAAGCAATGAGGAGATAGACACCCTATCTGATGCAGAGCTCAAAACACTGATGCTCACAGAATTGATCGAGCTGGGTTGCAAAATGAAGGGATAAATAAAGGCCAAGCAAAGTGAAATAAAGAAAAATATACAGGAAGCCAATAGTTAAGGGAAGGAAACTGAAATTCAAATTAAAAAAATAGGAATGAAAGGAAGAAATAAACATCCAAAAGGAACAGAATGAAGATACAAGAACTCAAAAAAATGAGGAGAGGCTTAGGGACTTCTGCCACAATTTCAAATGCTCCAACATCTGAATCATAGGGTGCCAGGAAGAGAAAAGGAAGAGCAAGAAATTGAAAACTTATTTGAACAAATAAAAGAATAGGTCCCCATTCTGGTGAAGGAAACAGACTGCCAGGAAGTCTAGGAAGCCCAGAGAGTCCCAAAGACATTGGACCAAGGTACATCATAATTACATTATCCAAGATTAAAGATAAGGAGAGAATCTTAAAAGCAGCAAGAGAAAAGGACACGGTTACCTACAATGGAGTTCTCCTAAGACCATCAGCTGATTTCTCAAAAGAAACCTTGCAGACAAGAAGGGGCTGGAAAGAAGTATTTGAAGTCATGAAAGGCAAAGACCTACATCCAAGATTACTCTATCCAGCAATGCTATCATTGAAAATACAAGGGCAGATGAAGTGCTTCACAGATAAAATCAAGTTAAAGGAGTTCATCATCACTAAGTCATTATTAAATGAAATGTTAAAGGGACTTATCTAAAAATAGAAGAAGATCAAAAACTAAGAACAGTAAAATGATAACAAACTCATAACTATCAATAACTGAACCTAAAAACAGAAACAAACACTAAGCAAACAGCTGGAACAGGAAGAGACTTACAGAAATGGAGATTATAGTGAGAGTTACCAGTGGGGAGGGAGAAAATAGGGGAAAAGGTACAAGGCACAAGAATCATAATTGGTAGGAATAAAAAAGACAGGGGAAGGTTAAGAATAGTACAGGGAATAGAGAAGCCAAAGGACTTATGTGTGCAAGCCATGGACATGAACTAAGGGGGAGGAGATGCTGGAGGGAAGAGTGGTACAGGGCGGAAGAGGGATAAAGGGAAGAAAAAAAATGGGATAACTGTAACAGCATAATGAATAAAATATGCTTAAAAAATAAAAGTTAGGTACTATCTACTTCTTACCTGCTGGACAGGCCTGAGGTGTTGTGATTCTACAATCTAAATGGCTATGTACTGTAGATTAACATTGTAGGTAGTAAAAGGAAAAGGTTAACAATTAAAGAGGAGAGATGAGACTCCATGATCAGTAGGAGTTAATGACAGTTGTCCTTCTTTGTAGATGCCTGTCAGCCTTTGTGTGCCGTGAGAGTCACCATAAGCATTATTATGAAGATGACTGAGTTCAGGCAAGTGGTGGAGCTGAAGAAGCTGAACGAGGAAGGAGAGCCACATGAAGGAGCCAGTAAACTACGTGGGGTCCAGACAGTGATTTGAGGATTTGGAACCATCTGGAACTGAGTACAGAAAAAGGATTTCCCCATGACATGGGCATTTCTTTGGGAGTTCCAGTGCTTACTTGTAGAGAGGAAAACTAATGAAATAACAACAGCTAACATTTTAGGTATTACTGTGAGCTAAACACTCTTCTCCACATGTATTAACTAATTTAACTTTCATGATAATATTATGAGGGGGTGGCTGTTCTGTCCAATATTTAGTTAAAGGAATAAAGTACAAATAACGTAAATTTGCTAAGCATTTACTAAGCATATATCAGAAATAAGTGTTCTGATACATGCTTAGTAAATGACAGACTCAGTAGGCAATCAAACCCAGCAGTGCGGTTCAACAGTATATGCTTTTAACCAGTAGACTGTCTGGAGGGAGGGGCTGCTTAAAATTCACTACTTGACAGTGGTAATGAGAAAAACACCCTGAAAGCTAGGGCTGGTATGGCACTCTCGAAAAGGAAATGTTCTGGCAAACCTAATAATTGCACAGAGCACCACCATCAATTGTACTCTGTCCTCTCTGACTGTGATGGATTCAAACGAAACCAGGCATTCTGTAATCCTGTCTGAACAGACAAAACATACACTGTGTCTAAGCTATGAAATGGCCAAACACATCTCTATCCTGATTAACAGGAATGACTGCTGCTTCTTTCCTAATTACAGCTTCAGCTTCTGTGCAGTCTTCCTTCCGTCTAAGTGAGAATGATTAAGCATCCATTACCACTTCTTCCCGGCTTCCTTGAACTCATCTTAAATTGACTGCACAGAAGCCCAACTTCTATGAAAGCTTCGTTCTACCTCCCTCATAGTAAGACACCCCATGGTAAGTGTTCTTTCTCTTATGACAATAATTAAAGCCAACATCTTCAACTACATGTGAGTTCCTGGCAATCTTTGTCTGGGGTTATATTAATTTATTATTAGGGCATTTAAAGTGATACCACATAGTGAAGTGGAGCAGAATTGTTACATAGAAACTTTAAAAAAGAATAAAGAAATAGTTGAAAGGAGAAAAGACATATGGAAAGAAAAGATGAGGAGAAGAGGGGATAAAGAGAGAGAGACGAGAAATAAAGGACTGAAGGGAGAGGGGAGAGAGGGAAACAATTCGCCAGGCTCCATCTAGGACAAGGAGCTGGGGGAAGTTATTTGTACATGATCACAGACATACGGAGCACTGCTTCCCTGATTTTGATATTGATAATTATATATTATATAACCTAACTTTAAGACAAAGTGCTATTTCTTCCAGGAACATACTGTAACATTTCTCCCTAATTGTAGAGTGAATTGTATTCAACAAGCAGAGAAGGGCACACACCTGGGCACAGGACGTGTTTTCAGGAGCCACCCAAACACACAAGCGCAGCCAACTCTACAAACTAGGAAGCAAGTCTTAAGTAGTAAGATCAAGTACTAAATAAACATGATTTAAAAAAATACATTTTCATCTGTTATACATTATATAAGATGACATTATTTAAGAGGTGGCTTAAATGGTATGTTTAAAATAACACTTGCAATTTGTTTATACACACACACACTTATTTCCCAGCAAAATTATGTTGAAAATATATTAGCTATAGTTCAAGGTTAAAGCATGGAAAAGGTAATACTTAATAAGTATGCATAAATTATATTCATATTATAACTTTCACATTATGTGTAATTGTGGTGCTAGAATGTATACACCAAAAAAGTTTGCCATTGCCTATTTTTCTTCTCAGTATTAGCACATAGCTTGTACTTGAAAGAAATAACCTTGGCGTTGTCTCCTTGCCCAGCTTTCTCCAGGGATGAGATCATCGGGCCAGCTCACTGTCACCTTAGATAAAAGTATGAATGACTGAAACCCTGATGGAATTAGATCCACTGCAATTTTCATTAAGAGTAGTCTTTAGTAAATCTCTCTTCATCCCTGTGCATATTTATTTTAAGAGGTGAAATGTACAATGTATTGCCCTGTGTTCTTCCAGTTCAATAGTAGTAGGAGAAAGAAAACTGATCTGAAAGCGAATGCGTTGATTACTGAATTGTCTCTTTCAACACAAAACACTCCAATTATATCTTACTTAGCCTTGAAATGTGCAGTCTGCTAAAATTAGTCCACATGAGCTGGAAAACAGAACAAAACAAAGTAAACATTAGAGACCAACCCCTTCTTCCCTCTGCAACATTTGAGGAAAAGAAAGTCCAGGGAAAGCCAACCAGACCCTTCTCTAAGTAGGCCATGCGAGATTTAGAGGCAGACTAAGAAATAGAGGTTTGTTCTTTTCTTAATTCAATGCTTCTTCTGCCAGGCGTGTTTGTCTGTGTGTGTGCATGTACACACATGTGCATGTGTTTTGTCAAGCATTTTTAAATAAAGTAATTTAATATGATTACATTGCATATGGTTCCTATGGGTATGATACAGATTAAAAATGCAAATTTGCCAAATGATGGTTATAAATTACAGTTATCCCACAGTATTGGCAGAATCCTCAAGAATAGCAAAATTGATGATGTGTTCAAGTCCCTAATATAAAATGGCCATGCTATTTGCACACAACCTTTGCACATCCTCTTGTTTACTTTAAATCATCTCCAGATAATGTGAAGGCTATGTAAAGAGTTGTTATACTGTGTTGTTGATGGAATAATGACAAAAAGTCTGTACATGTTCAGTACAGACATAAACATCACAAGACAAGACTAACTGCATACTACATGACAGCAACATGTAACATTTTTCCCAAATATTTTCAGTTGTGGTTGGTTAAATCCACAGATGCAGAACACACGATTGGAGGGCCAGTTGTACATTCCTTTGATTAGAAAAACTCATGTAGATCTAGAAACATAGATTTAATTGTAAAGCCATATGTAAAGACAGAAAACATGGAGTGTAACCTGAAGAGTTTATCTTCTGAGCAATGGTATATTGTGGATTAATAAAATATATAAAATTAAAGAAAAGGATTGAACAAATATGAATGTTAATTGGGAAAGTCAAATAGTAAAGATTTGTAGTACATTTTCATTTTATCTAAAGTAAATCTTCTCTTGGGTTATAATTAGTATAATACAAAAAATAAGAAATGCGTTGTCAACATTACATGCTTTTTGGCATTTCAATATATCTAGCATGAAATTCAAATTGAATACAAAAAGTAGATTTTAAAGGAGAGAATGAAAAAGCTAGTTGGAAATCTGTTTTGCTGTTCTTTTAAAAATAATATATTACCTTTGCTTTAAGAGTTATTCTTATTATCTTTGACATTAAGTGGTCTTTCTGAACTTCATATTAACTTCATAATTTTTTTAAATTACATGGTCTTTTTTACATATTTATACTGTTAAGAAGCAACAAAATACTTTCGGTTATGTGGGTTGCTATCTTTCATTGGTTTTGGAAAATTCTCAGCAATTGTCTTCAAATATTTTTTACAACATTCATTTTTTCCTCTTGTTCTAGAACTACATTATCCATAATTACATACATTATTCTACCACTGATCATCTCAGAGGTTTTTTTTTTTATGTCTCTAATGTTCTTAATTAGTTTCTCCTTTTCTTCTGTTATGTGTATGACTAAATTTTGGAATTTTCTATAAATTTGTTTTCCAAAATGACTAACCATACCTCTGCTTTTCAGAATCTTTTAAACCAAACTCAGTTAATTTTACATGCTGAGTTTTCCAAGCCTAGGATTTCCATTTTTTATTTAATAGATTCAATACTTTAATCAGACTCTTCATATTGTCATCTATTTTTAAACCATATAATATGTTTCGAATACAAGTTTATTATAGGTATTTTATTATTTATGTAACTCCAGTAACTGGATCACATCATTTTCTCTATCTCTATCTACCGCTATCTCAGATTTTTTCCTGTCATCTTGTTTGACATACCTAAAGTTTATATTTATTATTCAATTGGATTATTTTCTCTGACCTCTTTGAGTTTTTCCCATTAATTCTGATTATAAGTGGCTGTTGATGCTATTATCTTTCTCCGGTGAGGATCCAGTTCTACCCCTGCTAGTCAGAGAACGCCGTGGCTACACAGCTACAAACAGGGACAGAGCTCACGTAAGGGACAGAGCTTTACCAGGATGCAGCCTGGTAAAATTGTCTTTCTGTGATAGTTGCATGACTCTCCGGGGCTTTCAATATTTTAGTTGCACAAATATTGGTTTACATGTGGAAAAATGCATGTGTTGCAAAAAGAGAAGAGGCCTTGAATGCAAAAGTAAGAAGAACAAAAGGTGAAAGGTGACTGAGTATAAGAAAATTCAATTAAAAATTGAAGAAAAATAGATTTTTTGAATAAAAATGGTTTCTAAAATAAATTTTTCTTAAACTTTTAGTTACTTTATATATGTTATAGTGTTATAAACTTTAAATATAACATACCATTGATTTATATATTTAGTTGTTTTAAATTTATTGTAACAGAATTTCATGGTGTTAAGACCTATCTTGACATCCAACTAGTTTTTCAAATGAGATACTTTTGGTTTCCTAATTTATAACAGATTGATAATTCTTTTTAATTGTTTCATTTTCTTTTGCTAAATCTTTATGAACAGACTCAATTTTCTGACTCTAACATTATATATTCTATTAATCCTGGCATAATTTTATGCCTTCAAGATTTTACCTTTATCTTAAATGTGCCTTCTTCATGTTTGCTTTGTTCTTTTTATTTCTGTTTGCTTTGTTCTTTTTATTTCTTCTTCTTCTTCTTTTGCTCCTTTTCCTCCTCCTCCTTCTTCTCCTAATTTCTGTAGTTTTCTAGGTCTTTTTAGAAGGTTAATCTGTTCTAGATAAGTTCAAATCCTATTTTAAAGTGAAAAGGTTTTAGGAAGTTTCTATATTAAAAACAAGAAGAAATTCTTAGGAGGTATTTTAAGATATAATTATTTTAGTTTAATATTTTGAAGTCCAACACCATTTTTACAATTTACATATTATTCCATTGAGCTCTAAAATAATGTACTAGTGCTACCTTTTACTTTTTAACCTCTATTTTCATCTAATAACCAATGAACATTAATTTTTGAAGCCAGTAGTAAATATCTGTTAAATATTTATGACAATGTTGAAGGAGTCCATTTTTATTTATGTCTCTCAGGACTGTGGTTCAATTTATACTTCTGAATAAATCATTATCATAAAATCAATCATCAGGAGAATCCATTTGCTAAAATTAGTATTAATCAAATAAAAAATACATATTAGGAAGAGTGTGCATTAGTGAACAAGGTATTTTCCTGATTTTTAAGCTCCTTTTTGGTGGAAATAATTTTCTTTATTATTTCATACATTTTGAGATGCCAAGTTCCATCTGTTTCTCATTTTGCATCATTTCTTTAAACACTTCTGCTTAAGTGTTGCAGACTTTTTTAAATCACTTGCTTCATTTTTTCATGTAATATTTTGCATGCCGGCCATGTCCCCAGCACTCTTAGGTAGCATTGTTAGACCCCGATGTTTATAAAACGTATTTAATGTTGATTTTGAGAATTTAAATAAATAAAATTTTTATTTTAACCAAAATAAAATAGCAATTTTATATTGATATTGGTCACATAGGTAGAATAAGTTGTTAATACTAGCATAATCTTTTTTCTTTAAGTAAACATTTAAAGATTACCTACGTTTGAAGAAGAGATGACGAAAAGTAGTCACCTAAATTTAGAGAGGGTTGGAGTTAGTGGTCCTATTTTTTAGAACATTTTTAATACATAGTCATTTACCTACTATTTTATTATAGGTTGAATTCTCTAGATACAGTTTCAAAATTTCACATTACATTTTTATTAAACAGGCAAAATGTCATAATTTTTTGAAGCTCACATCATTTGCTGAATGATTTGTAAATTATTAAATTCTATTCAGGAATGCATCATATAGCACAAAATAAACATAATAAGGTGAATAATATGGAAAAAAAGTAGTTTTTAAATAGTTTTATAAGCACTTGAAACAAGTTTTAAATTAATTTAACAGCAAAAGTTCTCTAACACAGACCTAAAATCTAATTAGTGCATGGAGTACATGGAAGTAAAGTCAATATTTGTGAGAGTTTTGTATTAAGTATTCACTGTCAACAATTTTATTTCTCTTTTATTTTTTTATTACAACAAGTACTTCCCTAAGAAATTTTTTCATGTACAATATGCTGAGCATAATATGAAAAAAAGAAGTACTGACTTTGTTGACGGGAGGGAGCTGGTTCTTCTTGCTGACCCATGTAAAGAATTACAGATCAGCAAATCTATTAGCATGTAAACAGTTTATTAGTGGCCCATTCCCATGGAAGAGAACAGGACTGGGTAGAATAGGGGGTAACAGGAAAAGTTTCAGGGCAAAGCAGGGTGACAAAAAGTAAGAGCAGCTGAAGACCAGAGTGGCAAGCCCCCGGGTGGCCAGAGGCCAGGTGGCCTGAAAGACAAAAGAGAACCCCAAGGCCCTGAAAGAGAGAGAGAGAGAGAGAGAGACAGAGAGACAGAGACAGAGACAGAGAGAGCATCCTTTGTTCTGAGGATTTATATAGTTGGTGGGACAGAAGAAAAAAGCTACATATTGATTAACAGGTAAATGAGGTGCCAGCTTTCCTGGGGGAATGTGACTACCCAAACTCAGGTATGTGTGGGGGTCTGTTAGCCTGAAACCTTATCTTTCTCCAGACCCCATTTGTTCATCTTACTTTGAAACAAATACATGACAGGAAGCAGTTAATTAAAATTGAGGCACTTTCCAAAGTTATATATGGGCTCTTTCTGTAAGCATCAGGGACTCCCTCGTAAAACAGTGACCAGAAGTAGACAATTAACCGAAGTTGTTTTATGGGCTTCTTGTTTGGGCACATGGACCCTCTCCCACATTCTAGGCATTGGGATGAAAGCACAGTTTCAAGGCTTTCTTCCCCAGATAGTGGAAATGCTACATAGAATTTTAGGACTTCCCTTCTTTCTTGCTAATATAGTGTTTCTTATAATACTGGAACATGTGGCAATATTATCAGACCAGGCCCAGGACTGCTGAGTTAGCATGTGAGACCTGTCTCCTTCCTCCTCCTTGCCTTGGTTTACTATTTAATCTACCTATTTGGTAAAAGGTGTTTCCTGTCAATCAGGATGCTAGACACAGACCAGTAACAGTATTGCAGTCTCAGAGTTCTTCCTATGCTATCTCCTGCCTCAACTTGATTTGTTTTAACTATTTGACTCTCTTTAAACATATCTTCATTTATGATCACTGCCAACACTTGTTAGTAATAATTAACTCTGTTTATCATCATGAGAATGATTATGTATGTATTGGAATCCTGACTATATTTGATTGCAGCTTTTTGAGGGGCGGGGACAGGTACAGTACAAGAGGTGAGAATGAGTACCATAGACTGCTAAAAGTAGAATGATGGGGGAGAAATGGGCAACTGTAATAGCATAATCAATAAAATATATTAAAATAAAAAAATAGGGAGGAAAAAAGTGTACAGCTATACAGCACTAAGTGATAGTTTCATAATTTATTGTAAATCAAAATTTATAAAAACAAAATTTACATTTAGAGAGTAATTTGCAAGTTGAAATGTTTATTGAAGAATCAGGGCTTAGTTAGCTATGATTTATTGAATCCTTAGCAAGACACTGTGCTCCATATTTTGCTCTATATGATATATAATGTCTTCTATAAGGCAGTACTATTATTCTCATTTTGCATACAGTATAGCAGGCTTGAGAACGCTATTTTCTTAAGTTATCAATGTAATGACTCACACAGGCAGAATTTAAGCTCAACGCTTTCAAACATTATCCTGTATTGATACCTGTGCTTGTGTAAATTTCAGTTAAGCTGAATTTCCTCAACCATGTTATAAATATGTAATACTTAAATTTAACTATGTAGTTGAATTTCTTTCTTTAAATCAAATTCTGATTTTGACTCTTTAGGTGTGTGTTTGGGTCCTGATCACTGAATTTTTACTCAGACTAAATAATGGAAGTTATGTTACAGAGCAAACAGAAGGTTCTTGAGACTGGCAAACACTTCCAAAGTCTCACTTTCTCGAACCTGAGGGGTCAGTCTTCCACGGGCAATTAAGATCCCGGACAAGCCCCCAAAAACTGTTACCGAGCAACAGAAAAGTTCCGTTATTGTCTGCCGCCTTATGGAAAGATGTCTCTCAAAGTCAGAGATTTGTGAAAAGGAAAGGAAATGTTTATTAATGTTATACAGAGTTAAAGTAGTGACTTAACATCTTCATTAAAATATCAAAGTCCTTTAGGATACCCACAGAGGCCCACAGTGCCTCCTATCTCCCTCTGCCCTAAGTCAGGGTACCGTAATTGCAAGGAAGAGAAGCACACGTCCGGGATCCAGGCTTTTGACACCGTCAGCTGTGTCATCTTCCAGGCAGGATCTCTGGTTAATATGAAGCCATGTGGCACCTTCTCATGGCCTACTGGCAAGAGTTCTTTCACCCTTCTTCCAGGCAGTCTCTCTTGCTCCCAGGCCACGCAGCCAAAGGGAGCACCCCAAAGCCGTGTGGTCCCTCCTCTACCAAAGCTGTGGGGACGGGGTCCCCACTGTGGCAAAGCCTCGTGGCTCTCCCTCTTCACCAAAGCTGCAGGGGTCTGCACTCTGGTGAAACCACGTGGAATCTCTCCCTCTGGCAAAGCTGCGAGAGGGTCTCCACTCGGGCAATGCGTAGTGGCAATTCTCTGCTAAAGCCACATGGTGATTTTCCCTCATGGAGCTGCGGGTCCTGCTCTCTGGTGAAACCGCATGGATCTCCTTAATGGCTGCCGCGTCTCTGTTTTAAACACTGGCACCAAACTTCCTCTGCAGCCCTATTTCCGACTCCTCCTACAATCGGTTACACCTGCCAGCATTCCCGTATATTTCCAAGGTTATTGGGATGCCATCATGAGTCTGGGCAGGCGTGTCCTCATTTTCTGGAGCCAATCTTCTCCAAGCTCCCACGCAGGCGCTTTAACTTAGGGTTCCTCCCCCAGTCACATCTTGGGGGAAGTCCTTTCCATCCCCCTGGCTCAGAGCAAGGCCACAGCTGTTTAACATATCTATGAAACCAGTTAAAGGTTATAGATATGTTAAATGACCATTCTGGAGGTTATCTGCAAAACCATTGCTATGCAAAACAACTCAATGGCCCTGCTCCATTTGTCCCTTCCCCCAACTCACACCTGAGGGGGAGGGGTGAGGACATCTTATATGTCCCTCTAATATTTCCTGGACACCGTGAGTTCTGGGCCCCATTCCAACTCCCTTTTTGGGGCCCCCCTCTTGGCTGCACCCTGTTACAGTTATATTTACCATATTACATGCTGTATAGTTATTTAGAGAACTACAAGTTTCTTTCTTTTTTTAAAAAAAGATTTGTATTTATTTATTTTTAGATGGAGGGGAAGGGAAGGGAAGGAGAAAGAGAGGGAGAGGAACATCAGTGTATGGTGGCCTCTCGTGTGCCCACTACTGGGGACCTGGTCCGCAACTCAGGCATGTGCCCTGACCGGGAATCTAACCAGTGGCCCTTTGGTTCTCAAGCCGTGCTCAGTCCACTAAACTACACAAGCCAGGGTGAGAACTAGAAGTTTCTATTGTTTTATATATCATAGTACCTTCATATGTGTTTTATAATAGTTGAGAAAACATCAATTCAATATATCATGCCACAATTCATATAATTTGTGAGACAATTCTCACATGTCCAATATATCACCTTAAAATGAAGTCTTATAGAGTGTGGGGGGGCTCTGCCCACAGAGTCTCCCTGTCCACCATGGATGAGAATAAGTCTACTAAGACATGATCTGCTTAGGGAGGAAAGGTGGCCAGTCTCTCAAAGGAGAAGGGCCAGGAGCCTCTACCTCAATGGGCTTTTATTGGGTTCAATTTGCACAGGAATACAGGTAAAGCTCATTAATCATTGTCAGGCAGTAAAGATCAAACAATGGATAACATTCAAAGAACTATGAGGGCTTATCCTGAGTCAGGGTCAGTTAGCTAAAGGGCCATAAAACTCTAGGGAAACAAAGTCATTCTATACTTGGACACTTATTTAAATTGAGGGTATTAGCAAAGCAGGCTTCACAGAATTTTAAGCGTTCTTTCTTAGGATTGATTGCCCTGGGGAACCACTCATTCCTGCCCAGGGCTGCACTGCCCTCTGTCATTGTTTCAGACTTAAGTCAGGCAGGGGGAGTAAGGCAGCCAAGAGATTAGGAGACTTCTTGCAGACAGAATAAGGACTCAGGCTATATCAAAGCTGAGGGGTGAGGGTCCATCACCTCTTTTTTCTATAGCCCCTCAAGTCCTTCCCTGAGGGCCCATTCACCACCATGCCTGTCTTAGGTTGTCCCTCTCTTGAGGAATCTTACCTGTCATTGGCTGACCAGTCATCCACCAGGGGCCAAGCAGAGTGAAGTAAAAGGGAGCAGAGGCAGCACCCCTACCAGGAAGATAAGCTTTGTCTCCTTAGTGACTTCTAGTCCCAAGGTCCTTTACTCAGCATTAGCCATGGGAGGTTACAACTTCTGAAAGCAGGCAGGGCAGATCCCAACAATAGGGAGTTGTATGATGATGGTAGCTTAATCCTTTCAGTGCTCTTAAGCCAGATAGTTATGACGTGCAATGAGTAGATAAGACATGGAGACTTAAAACATAAGACAGATAGAATATTTTATGTTTCCTTTTACTTAAAGAAAAGGAGTTTGGTGACCACTTTGAAGCATTCCTAGGGCATGTATTGTAACCGCATATCTTAGAAAGAGTATAGGTCACACATATCCCTGACCAAGGAAAGGTAAATAGAAACATATATGGCACTAAATCTACATTTTAAATAAATAAGTGAAGTTAGTAAAAAAAAACAATAACTCTCAGGGTCTGGTAGCACAAATGGGAATGAAAGCCATAACAATAAGGAAGTTATCTGAAATAGGATTGGTCCTGACTCATTTAGAGGACATGAAGCTGTAAGTAAGAATAATTAAGGAGTGATATAAAATTACTCACAAGCAACATATTAAAATATTGATTATCAGATTGTATAAAATGTTGTGTATAAGGGCCTCATCTAATATATAAGATAAAAATGTATAGTAAAAATATTTAAAATATCTCAGTCAAAAGCTAATAAAGGTATGGTTATATATATACTCTCTATATATACATATCTATATATTTATATAGATATATGAATATATATAGAGAAAAAGACACTTTCTAAAATTGAAATTCCATGAGGAATTTACAGAGAATAAAACTAACCAAATGATCATAAATCATAAGAAATGTGCCCAAGCTAACTAGAAATCAAAGAAATTCAAATGGGAATTGATACATAGTAACATTTTACAAATATCAGACTTGTAAAATTAGTACAGAAATAAGGATCCCTGGCAGTGAGATGGAACAGGAGGCATTCTCACATCGGGTTGGTCAGAATGTAATTTGGTTGAACTACTTTGAGAGCAATGTGGATGGCAATATCCAGCAGCATTGAAAATGTGCATATTCAGCAATTCAGCAATTGCTTGTTAGTTATAATCACCTGGAGGAATTATTATTTAGAAAATGTTCACTGAGGATATGTATGTATTAGCAAACCACTGGAAACAGTCTTCATTTGTAAGATATTAGAGTGATGATTGATAAAAAAGGTTGAAATTACTGAATTATATGAGTTAACATATATAAATATCAACTTCCAAAAATAATTTGACAGAATGTACAGTCTGATGATATGCACACTCACAAATGCAAATACAAACACTTGCTGCACATATTGCCTCTGACTGGCATCATGTAGCAGTTTCCTTGTACGCAAAATCTAAATAATAGTACAAAAAGTAAGGATAATAATTTAAGATTAATCATATTTCTTTTTTGAGGATATTTTTATTGTTCAAGTACAGTCATCTGCCTTTTCCTCCCACCATTCCCCCCCCCCGTCCCAGTCATCCCCACCTCCCTCCCCTGATTCAACC
Organism: Anoura caudifer; assembly: GCA_004027475.1. Taxonomy (NCBI): domain Eukaryota; kingdom Metazoa; phylum Chordata; class Mammalia; order Chiroptera; family Phyllostomidae; genus Anoura; species Anoura caudifer. The sequence goes on from PVKU01002376.1 coordinate 140,477, forward strand.
CTCTCCTTTGGTTTTGTGCAAGTGTCCTTTATAACTGTTCCTAAAAACCCATCACCCATGCCCTCATTAGAAATAACGCACATGAAACTCTCAATAGCCTGAAATACATTAAATGCCAAATATAGGTTAGTTGTTCTAATTAAGAAGAAAACATATGCAGTGACAACAAAGAGGGACAACTAATAATAGCTCTTGAATATTATATCCGTGCTGCAAAACTTAGAAAATTTACAAATTTCTAGGATTTTCACAACAGCACAGGAGATCTGTTACCTCAAATGTATGTCATTAATATCTTTCATAAGAAAAAAAATTCAGAAAGGCTAAGTGATTTAGCCATTGTTTACAACAAAACTTAGATTTCCTAATTCTTGTTATAGTGGTAATACCTCGGACAGTTAAAGAACCTTAACTTATGGCCCTGGCTAGTGTGGCTCAGTGGATTGAGTGCTGGCCTGTGAACCAAAGGGTCCCTGGCTGCATTCCCATTTAGGACACATGCCTGGGTTGTGGGTCAGGTCCCCAGTAGGAGGCATGTGAAAAGCAACCACACATTGATGTTCCCTTCCCTCTCTTTTTCCCTCCCTTCACCTCAGTCTAAAAATAAGCAAATAAAATCTTAAAAAAAAACAATACTCAAGTTATATTACCGACATACTGAGATATGTCCAGAAAGTATCCAGCTACATACTATGAAACATAGAAACATTTATTGAAGAAGATACAAGAAACAGTTTAGGTAGGACAATGAGGCCTCAGTCCCCTTCAAAGTAGGCACTTTGGAACTTCACACAGTTCTCCCAAATCACCATCAGCTGTCCCATCATATTTTTCTGAGTCTCGCTGATGATCTAAGATCTCTTCCCTTTCAAAGGTGATTTTAGTTTTGGAAAAAGCCAGAAGTCACAGAGTGCCAAATCTGGGCTGTAGCAGGGCTAAGTCATAGGGGCAATTTGATGTTTCACCAAAAAACTGCACAAAACTTGATGCATGAGCAGATGTGTTGTGGTGATGAAGCTGCCAATCACCAGTTGCCCATCGCTGCAGCCTTCTGAATCATCCAAGTATTTTCTACAGAGGAATGCTCAAGCTTAATGCAATATTTGATGCAGATTCTTGCTCTACTTGCCTAGTCCTTTTGAAAGCCATGGTCACACAACACACATGCTCACTCAACATTGTCTACTGCCCCCACTGACTAGTACAGTGAAAACATCATAGTTCACACAGGCACATTCCAGTCCACTCTCTTTGGCTGCCAGATTACATCAATGTTGTGCAAACTATTTTCATGACAGGAACAATGGCTGGACTTTTTCTGGACAGACCTCTATGTCTGAATACGTGTTATGAAGTATCTTCTGAAAATTTGAATAAGGAATTATGAATGTGTGGCCCTTAATTTAAAAAATGTATTGTATGAACAGTTGCATGGTGATTACATATTTATCATTAGTTTTTGCTTTGCTCATAAGAGACAGATATCTTTATGCCTTTCCATTTTTTCATGTTTTTTATTGATTTTTATATGTATAAACTTCTCAAATGTGTCTTATCTTCAAATATTGGCTGATATAGTAACTTGCCAATGCAGTTCAGCAAGGATTGAGAAAAGTAATTTCATATTTGGCTTTGCTTATGGTTTAATGTTACCTAGACAGGGATGAACATAAACTGATTTAGTGTTTAATCTTGTATGAACCTACTGTGGTTATACAGAAGAGGCCCAGGTCTTGCCCCATACCCCTAGCTACTACGTGCATGACCGTTCTCCCATTCTTGTCTCTTAATCCCCATAGTACTCAAGAGATAGCATGTTACAAACTAAGTATAAAGGGACTTGTGAGTTTTTGTAATTTTATATATTTTATCTTCTCAACTGCATAGTGAAATGATTAAAATTAGGAATGATTCCTTTTATTTCCTTTGTATCTCTCCAGTTTGGAAGATATATATTCAGATAGTTTTTATTTTGTGGTTTAGAAAAAAAAATCCTTTATAACTTAAATTAAAACTGGTGCTGGTGTTATGACTATGTCTAGGAAATGCTCTGTTTTGGTTTATTTTTTTTTTTCCAAGTGGGCAAAACATTTCAGAAAATACTTTTAGAATTTTAAGAATGTGAAGTTAATATAAAGATATTAGAAAAACTTGAAGTTCAGAGCATGCCCCAGTTTCAGCACATCAGGCAAAAATACCAGACTTATTCTTAGACACAATTAAATACTTATGGACCTTGGGGATATTTTATAATTTTCTAGTTGTTTCATAGGCACTAGAAACTAGGATTTCATACAAGTGTAAGGAAAGGTACTACACTTCAACCTCTCTCTGCTCTATTCTTATTCTAGCAAGCCTGGCATATGTAAAGAAGCAAGTGTGAGGCTAGCAATTTGAAACTACTTTTTATTGTAAGTGTCTTTGGTGTTCATAGATCTTGTGTGCACAGCAGCTCTTATATTACTTAAGCCATTTTTTTAGAATATTCTTGTCGTATGTACATCATGACATATATGGGGACAAGGACTGTACTATAGAGTCCTACTGATGTTGGATAGCACCTGATGGTCTGCTGTATTCTCTCTCTCTCTCTCTCTCAAATTGGGATCTTTGCCCCATTCAATCTTAGTCTTGAAGGTAAATAAATATAATATAGGAATAGTAGCTGATATTTTAGTACTAGCCATTTAAAAATGCTTTATATGTATTAAATGAACTGTCCATGTTCTTATTCTTCTACTTATATAGTAGATCTCATCCTTTAGAATCTCTCTCAAATAACACGCCATTCCGACTCTCAGTCACCGATCTTTCCCTTTCTAGTACATCATCACGTGAAAATACCAAAATTTGCTTCTCTCTTCAGAAATAGTGCTTTCTTGAACCTTAACCTTCCATATCTATTTCTCTACTCCCCTTGACACCTGTATGTAATATAATGCTAGAGAACCCCAAGTTTCTCCTCTTTCCATACTCAGTCTTTAACTATTTTGTGAAGCCTCTCACAGCTCTGTGGCTTTAAATAGCACATATGTTATTAGTTCTCCATTATTCATGGAGGATACGGTCCAAGACCCCTAAGAGATGCCTGAAACCTCAGATAGTACTGAACCCTAGCTATACCATGTTTTTCTTATACATACATACCAATGAGGACATTTAATTTATAAATTAGGCACAGTAAAAGATTAATAATAATAACTAATAATAAAGTATACTTATACTAATACATTGCAACAAAAGTTATGTAAATGTGGAATTACTAACTAAAATGCAGGTTACCTGAACACAAGCCCTATGATACCACGGTAGTTGATCTGATCATCGAGACTGCACTAAGTTGCAGATGTGTATGGAGCACAGATAGGCTGGACAAAAGGGTTATTATGTTTAGGGCAGGACATGAGACAGTGCTAGATTTCATCATGCCACTCAGAACGGCATGCAGCTTAAAGCATTGTTTATTCTAGAATTTTACACTTGGTATTTTTGGACTGCAGTTGACCATGGGTAACTGAAATTATGGAAAGTGAAATCCAGGTAAAGACGGACCACAGAGTAAGTTCCCAATATTACTCCCAGATTAGGTATCTTCCTTAAAATCTGGATGGGTTATACAATTTTATGCAAAGTGAAATAAGCCAGGCAGTGAGGAACAAATATCCTATGATCTCACCTTTAAGTGGAACCTAATCACTAAGACAAACAAGCAAGCAGAATAAAACCAGAGACACTGAAATCAAGAAAAATCTGACAGTAACCAGAGAGGAGGTAACCAGAGGGGATAAAAAATATGCAGAACTTTTAATTAAGCCTTTAATTTACAACAGAGATTTAGAGAACTTTTTCAGTTTTGTTAGTTATTATTAATACTTGGTTTTAATACTAACTTGGAAAAGTTAAAGTATGACATCTTTAAACAATATCCAATAGAGATCTTCTGATTTCTTCTCCTAGAATATATGACACAAAAGATATTTTTCTAACTTGCAAACCCAGAATCACAAAACAAAATATAGATAGAGATCTAAAGATGAGAGAAAATAAAACAATGATTGATTTTTTTTCTTATTCCACAAATTAAAATCTCCAGCACAATGTTAAATAGAAAAGGTCACAGCAAATGTTTCTTGTCCTTGAGTTGAAGGGCACATTTTTCAATTAGCAATAATCACACCTCAGATAAGCCTCATTGGTTATAATATTGCCACTGCACAAAGCTGAAAGGTGTATTTTTAAATATTTCAAAATTAATCTTGTAATTCACCCATTAACTTGTATTACACAAACAAAGACCCAATATGGTGCATACTGGGCTATCACAAGGAGAAGGCAGGATTTTTGCTTGTTTATAAGCCCCTCCAAAAGTTTTTAAGTAAAAAGTAAAACTATACCAAGTCAAATTAACATTAGCAGGAATATTAATTTAAAAATCCCAAGATAGATTTCATCATAGGCAGACAAAAGACTATATATGCTTCGAAATACAGTCTAAGACATATTTTTACACTCTTCCAGGTGCATTTTTATGAAGGAAACAAGAGTTTCTTACTTTAAAACTAAAGATTATTTTCACTGTTGTTTCAAATGTTAGAATGTAATTGGTTATATCTAAAATAAACTGCACTGATTCTTACTGTTACAAGAATCAAGCATACTAATCATAACATTCTTAAAATATATTATATGTCTATAATATAATGGAACTAGGTGTACTTATTTTAGGTAATCAGTAAGTAAGTAAATAAATAAATGGAACATATATTGAGCACTTAGTACTCTAATTACTATTAATTTTAATATTTGATATTTGTTACCTTAACTTTATTCTCTTAGAACACAGAATAGTAATTACATAAGTTGAGCAATTCCTGCTGCCACAAGGTATAACCCTGACTTATTCTTATAAAGGAAAATATCAGCAATGAAGGAAGAAAAAGGTTTACACATCATTAACTATTTTTCTACCATTTTATTTATGTATTTATTTATTTATGTTACTTATTTCTTTATATTTATAATAATTATTATAAACCACCTAACAGAAAGAGAAATAAAAACATAATAATATCCTGGTTCATATTTGTAAATTCAAACGAGTACAATAAAGCTTGCTGTGTAAAAATACGGTGCAGACATTGCTTATTGCAAAGACAGCAAAACTGTCTGAACCTTATCTGGAAGAGATTATGATCTTCCAGATAAAACTGGTTTTGAATAAATGAACATATGCGGAACTGTGGATAATAGAAACACTGGCAAACATGTCTTAATCTGTATGAGCCTGTTTTGATATACCTGAGAAAGGATGTATACAGCTTCAAAACAGGAAAAACTGTTTTACTTTAAGTCTTAAGAAGTGAGACTCAAAATCATACTGCAAATGCACTAACCCAAGCTAAAGTGTCCTTCAGTCAGCTAGACAATTCTGTATAATTTATTGTAGTCTATTTTGTGAGTTTTACCTCTCACCATTACCGTAATTTCTATGCCTCCTTAAAACAAGAGAGTGTCCCTGTGTGTTTGCGTGCATGTACCTATAGGAAAGATGTAAAAGAAACATGTTTCTGTTCAACAGCCCAAATTACTCATTCCTATGAATATTTAGAAGAAACATTTCAAAAATTTTTACAATTAAAACACTGCATTAAATTGTGGCATAAAGAACCTAGGTATATGTTTGAGGACACCACACTTCTTAACACTTAAACCTCCACCAAGACTCTGGGAGACATTTTGCTATTGGTAATAGTTGATACTAATTTCCTCAGGTAGTAATCACCCTAGACGTAACACACCAAAAAGAAGTGTGATTTTCAGTTGTCCCATCTCTGATATAGTAAAAATAAAATATTTTGTAAGTATAATAAAAGTAATTGGTCACAAAAAAAGAGAAAAACAGAAGTGTGATTTCCTAATCATAAAATGTTTCCTAAGCATCAACTCCATACTAGGCGATATATACTATCCACTAGAATATTTTTCATTGATGGAAAACCTCACTAATTGTTAGGTATTACCCACACAGGGCTATTAAACACTTGAAATGAGACTAATGTAACCAAGGAAATTAATTTTAGTTGTAATTATATTGAATATTTTAACTTTAATAGCTACATGTGATTAATGGCAATCATACTGGACAGTTTTGGGCACGGGGATTTCAATAGTCATCAAAAGAAATCAGATTCTAGCTTGCAGGTAGCCTCAATTCTAGTAGGGTCAATTAGGCAATAATTACATAAACAAATGTATATATTAGATGATAAGCACTATCTATAATGGGGATTTAGAAGTTTAGGAATTGGGGTCAGTGCTATTTTAAAGAGGATAGACAGATAGGGCAAAATCTGAGCAAAATCTTAAAGCATGTAAGGGAGGTATGCTGGCGTATGCGGGAAGAGCATTTGAGGCAAAAGGAACAGAATGTGCAAAGCCTTGCTATGGGAGTGTGCTTTATCTATTCAGAGAAGAGAAAGGGAGCCACTCTGGCTTGAGAAGAGACAAGTAAAGTGTCATGGAAAATAAGGGAAATCACATCCTTCAAAGCTTGGTCAGTTCAGCTAAGAACTTTGATATTTACAGTAAGTGAAAAGAAAGCTACTGGAGTATTTTCAGCAGTGAAATGACACAATCTGAGTTATGTACTGAGAAACAATTAAAATTTCATAATGCATAATTAAAGAAATCACAACAATAAAAATATCCTGTGCTGAGCATGGTGCAAAGCAATTTCGAATTCCATCATACAGTACATAGTCAGTTACCACTTATCCTCAATTACCAAAACAAAGGTCTTTCTCTTGCTGTCCTGATAATTCACACACATGTTTTATTCTTCTGTTTTTTGTTTGTTTGTTTGTTTGTTTGTGGGACATTTGGAAAACAAAAATAGCACAGCAAGTTTGGAAATTCCAAACCTCTGGAGGAAATTACCTACATTTCTTTTTTCTATTTCATTTTTTTATTTAAAAAAATACTCACCCAAGGATATGTTTATTTATTTTAGAGAGAGAGGAAATGGGGCAGAAAGAGAGAGAGAGAGACATCCACTTATGGCCTCCTATATGTGCCCTGAGGAAGGATCAAACCCACAACTTAGCTATGTGCCCTGACTGGGAATCGAACCTGCAACATTTTGGTGTACAGGATGACACTCCAACCAACAGAGCCACCTGACCAGGACCCTTTTACCATTTCTTACCTCTCATCATCCCTTAAGCCATGATAGAGTAACTTCTCAGAAATCGACTCATCCAAGTCACTAATGACTTTCTAACTAAATCCAGCACATTCATTTAACTTGTTTTATTTAATCTCTTGGCATCACTGGGCAGTGTTAGCCCCACTTTTCCACTGATAATGAATTTGATTCTTGATATCTGAGATAAAACTCCATCCTGAATTTCCTCCAAAAGGTCCTTCCTGTTCACCAGCAGTCCTTCTGCATGTGCGGTTCTTAAGTTCATTCCTTCAAAACTGAAGTTCTCTGTGTCCTTGCCCTGTGACTCCCGTGATCTTCAGTTACACAGTTTTCCTAGGTTATTTTATCCATAGCTTCAGTGATACTCTGTACCAAAGACTTACAAACTTGAATTTTACATCCACTTATAAGCCTCAGTGTTGCCTAAAATATATATCCCCCTAAAACCCACTTTTATTATTCTAATTCTTTTTTATCTATGTATCACCAACACATATCCAATTGTTGAATTCAAAACTTAAATAAGGTGTCTAAGCCTTAAAAATCACGCTAATCAAAAAGTATGCGTTTATTATGTTGTATACAACACACATTAGAGAACTTTTTATATTTGTAGAAAAAAAGTATATCACTGACCTCAAAATCAGCCACCAGCCTCCAATATGTGACTCTAAAATATTTGACAATTTGATTAAAATTCTAATGTCAGTTTTCTTTAGTGAGGAGAGTAGGAAATTTTCTTATGTTAGCCTTTGCCATTCCCCTAAAGGTAAAACCATGTTGTGGAGAAGGTCTGACTTCCACACTCGCAGGGAATGCGCAGGTGCCTCACAGAAATAACTGAAATGCCCAACACTCTGTTGACGATGAACTGTGTGGTAATTCTTTTCATCTTCTGTGTGTGTGTCACCTGAGAACAGCAACTCTCTGTGAGAGCTGTGCATGGAACGATTTGCCCAGATACATTGAGAGGTACATTTATTCTCTCCAAAGTCCTTGGCATCTCTCAGGTAGTACTCACAGACAGTGGAAAAGCACCTTGTCTCTTTCACAGTTTTCTTCTCCCTCCTACTCAGGATAGGTATTGCATGGTAATAAAGTTAGAAGGGTTACATCCACACACTTCTGCTAAAGACCTTTGTCACATACCCTGAATCATCTTTCTTCCTTTCTTTTTTTATTTGGTTTCTGAACTTTTTTTAAAATTGCTGTTCAGTTATAGTTCTCCCATGAATCATCTTTCTTTATCGTAGTCTACAAAAACATTAAACTCATCTAAAGCTTCAGACATTTAGAATGAAAAGGCAGACAGTATTAAGGCTATGTCTGTTTCATTTCTTTTTCACCCTTTCTTTCCGAAGGCAAGGAAAGCTGACGATAATTAACCAGGAAGAAAGGAAAACTCAAACAAGTGATAAAAATATTTGACAAGCATCTCAAAATATTATCTCACTATGCCACATAATTTAATTTTGTATACATTGTCTGCATTTCTCACTAACCAGAAGTCAGTCAAGGCAGGAACCACACACAACCGTTTTGTCTATACAATCTATTGGAGCCAGTGACAGAGGTATTTCGAATGAACACACATTGATGGCTAATATAAATGGGTATGTATCATAGAAAGCCCTTATCTGTTGTCTTCTTTACATGCAGAACTATTCCCACGAGGTGTAGCAAAATTGCTTATCCCTATTGCCAAACGGAGAATAGAATTCAGACTAAAGATAAAGAGGGGCATTGCTCTGATTCAAATCTCTTTATGAAGATTATCAAACCCCTTGGAGTTATTTAAAACAACAACCACCACCACATTATTCGGAGTTCAGATTTAGATCTAAATGAGAATTTTAGAAGCTAACAATCAGAAGCCAAGAAGGCAGCTCCCTTATTATCCTTCGGAAGCCTTTGGCTTGTTTTATTGCAGATTTAATCTTTCGGATGTATTATTGGGCATGAACCAATGCCAAACATGTTTAACCAGCAAAGCTTGGCAGTTACTTCAGAATTGCTCAATGGAATGTGTTATTACAGTTTCAAATGATGTTTTAAATCTGTTAAACTGAGTGCATTTTTTCTTAGAAACCATATTTGTGTTTGGAATTATAAATCACAATTATTTGAATAAAAAAGTTAGGTTGCTAGATCGAGCTATTTAGAAGATCAGTTCACGGATTTTTATTCTTCCTTTGTTTCATGGGTCAGTTCATGATTAAAATACACTTGATGAAAGCTAAACTCATGATTGATATTTTCAGTGGATAATATTCTGAAACACTTCCATTGAAAATTTACTGATTTACTTACAATTTTTAATACTAAATCTAAATATGTACTTCTAAGACTGATATGATGTATTTAGTGGTATGTGATGGACTTTATTTAATAAACAGATATGGAATGCCTGGTCTGTTCTATGAACCTTAGGGTTAAAAAATGAAACAAAACACTATTGCCCCTATTTGCAATATCTATATTGTTATAACTAGGCCATCTCCCATTTGCTTTCTTAAGTGTTAAAGGCTCATTTAATTAAAATAAGCAGATACCAGGCAATTTTTTTTTCTTCATTTGTTCTCTCTTTGCAGTAACTGCATAGAAATAATTCAGGAGTGGGCATAATACAATGTATAAGCAAAGTATAGCCTGCACGTGTATTTTTAAAACTACATTTTATTGCTTTTATTATTTTATTGAGATACAATTGGCATACAACATTGTACAAGCTTGAAGTGTGCAGCATGTTGGTTTGATACATGCATATATTGTTATATGATTACTATAGAAGCATTTGCTAACCCCTTTATTGTGTTACATAATTACATTTTTTTTTAGTGTGGAGAACAGTTAAGATCTAGTCTCCTAGTAATTTTGAAGTTTATAATATAGTTTTGTTGACTATAATCACTATGTTGTTCCTTACATCTCCAGGATTTATCTACAAGTTTACATTCTTAAATTACTTCTCCCCAATTCCCCCACCACTCAGCCCCTGTTAACCATCATTCTACTCTGTTTCTATGAATTCCTTTTTTTTTTAGATCCTACATATAAGTGATATTGTACAGTATTTGTCCTTCTATGTCTGACTTATCTCAGCCTTCAAATTTCATCCATATTGTTGCAAATGACAGAAAGTCCTTCTTTCTCATGGCTAAATAATATTCACAGACAGATAAGAGGTGATAGACAGGTAGATAGATATATTCTCCACTTATCCATTAATGAAATCTTAGGTGATTTCCTTACCTTGGTTATAATGAATAATGCTGCAGTGAACACGAGTGTGCAGGTTTCTCTTAGAGATACTGATATCAGTTTCTTCAGATATATACCAAGTGGAATTGCTAGATCATAAAGCAGGTTATTTTTTAATTTTTATTGGAATAAATCCAAGCCTCTTTGTTTCTACGTTGCCTATGGAAGCTTTTGTGTTAAAGCGCAGAGTTGAATAGTCATGGTGAATACGGTCCGTGAGCCTAAAATGTTCATAAAGTTTTCCAGTCCGTGCTCTAATAGAATAATTAATTTAAAAATGTCAATTCATAGGTTCCTGTGTAAAATTTTCCTTGCTGCAAGAAGATCAATGGGCATATATCATCACACATTTTATAAAATATGGCATGGACATACCACGGGGCTGAAAGGAAGACAAGGAGGAAGAGGGGCTGCTGACAGGAGACAACTTCGGGAGAACTTGAGGAGGAGATAACAGCCAGTGCAAACATCACCAAGGGTTGCACAGGAAGGCAAGCAGCAGACAGGTTTTCCGTGTGGAGATTTAGAAGCAAGAGTTCTCTTTTTTAAATATTTTTAAAAAATTACAGCTGATAGACAATATTATTTTAGTTTCAGGTGTGCATCTCAGTGATCAGATATTGTATAACTTACTATGTGATCATCCTGCTGAATCTCAAACTCATCTGACACCACATATAGTTACTAGAATATTTATTGACTAAAATCCCTTTACTGCACACAAGTAAATCAGAGTTTAGGACCATGTTGATTCTCTAGCCATCTTGCAAAGGTGAGATATATTCCACCCACACACCTAAAGTGTGGTGGAACTTAAAGACTGAGGATGCTAAACCCTATACCAACAAGGGACGAGAGGTTCGGTACTAACTCAATAAGGCTTACGGGAGAAGGCAGGACAGCCTCCAAATTGGCCAAAAAATAGCCCCAGGGAGAAAAGTAAAAGCAAACTGGCTTGGGTTTCTTTTTGGTGGCAGGATGGGGCTCAGATGACTCATGATTTCAATGCCCCTCCTGTGGCACCAGAGGAAAGAGCACAAGGGAGTTTTTTTTTTTTTTAAATGACTCATCTCAATAGTCAATGTTTTTGAGAAATTATTACTGAGCAGCAAACGAGGTCCTGCTGCCCACCACCATCCTCTAGGCAAAATTCTAGAGGCAAAGGCATGGTGATAAAATAAAATAGTCTTTATTCAAAAGCTTCACAATTTTAGAATAACAGTTGTCCACTTATATTAATCACTTAAGCTTATCAATTAAGGCTAAACTCTTTAATGCTTGAGTTCTATCATCTCCCCCACCCTGCCATTAGTTTTAATTTTCTTATTTTTCTAGTGTTAGTTTACAAACTAAAACAACTTAAGATCCAAAACTACACAATTTTGGAAGAAAAGTAGGCTTCTGCCTCAGAACTTGTCCCCTCTAGGACACCCGAAGAAGAATTAACCTGCCACCCTCTGCCATCCTGATCCTAGCTAGGCTGCACCCACAGTTCCTTCCCATAGAAAACAGCATTCGGTAGGAAACACAGGCGGCTGCAGCACGATCATCCTGGTGTCCCCGAGGAGGAAGAAAGAGCCGGCGAGCCAGCCCCAGAGCCCAGGGGCCCTTCTGTCTCCAATCTTCTAGCCCATGATTCCATCCACTCTGGAGGCATTCAGCTTCTCAGCCAGTCCCATCCTCCACTGCGTACCATCGCCTCCAGCCACCTCCTCCTACAGCCCCTCCCTACTCCTTCCCCGTCATCTGATCAGATATCTCTGTATCAACATCATACTAGAATATAAATATAGAGTTTTGAGTTTCAGTTTTATTTACATAATTGATATTTGGTATCTTTTCACCTCAAGTTCATACTTGAGCACAATGAAAATATTAGGTCTCCCAACCTCATCAAAGTACTTCGATGTTCAGGAGAATTATTGGTGGAAGAACACTGACAACTGAAACGTACAGGAGGTAAAAGTGTGCTATTGTAGGTCAGTGCCTGATATTGTGTGGCTGGGGGTTTCTTGTTTTAAAAATGCTGTTATTCGAGTGAAAAAATTCCACTATAGTTGTTTGAGTGAAATTTTGTAGATAGCTCTAAGTATTTTTTAAAGTAATTGTAAGCCTGCTATTGTATCATTTTCACAGAAATGTTTCTGTCATAAAAATGCTATTTTGAAATTACTTTTGTCTTCACTTCAGCAGGGAGAAAGAATGTGTCATAACCTTCTTGCTACATGTTGACACTAGTAAATCAGAAAACCTAGGATAGAAATCTTTAACAATGACACTAACAGATTTTCAAGCACTGGTCAGTTACAACCTTCAAATAGACACTAAAAATAAGACTTCAGATGAATGCCCTGCTGTTTCCAGTGGACACATGATAAATATCTGCTAATTGAAACACTTCATAACTATTCCTACACTTTAATTTATGGCTAAAGATATGCTTTCTAACAGCAACCCACTTGACATTGACAAGCTGAGAAGCATATGCCTTACTTGCTTCTACTGATTGTAAAAATGATAATAATAATGAAGTGACTAGGAAATCTCTACAACAAATGTTGACCTCCAGACTTAACAAAATGAAGCTACGGAGGCTCTCAGTATTAAATCACCACAACACATTTTTTTTTTTTTTTTGGTTAAAAAAATAAATAAATAACAAAAAAACCACCAAACAAATAAAAAAAAAGAAAACCTACAATCCTAGATTGAAGAGAAAGATACATTAAAATCTAAAGCAGTTTTAAAATTCTGCAGAAATCTTACTAAATGATCTATTTCCAGATATTATTTATATCTCCTTGTCATTATTTTAAGTCTTTAGGTGACTAATAGCAATGTTATGTGAGGGGGTATGTTTTATGTTTAATTTCTCTTTTTAATTGCTTCAGTGGAAACAAGGCATGAACAGATCAATTATGCATTTTTAATTCTCAGTGAAAACAGAATTACTAATTTATTTTACAAAAATAAATTTTAAATATGTGTTTCTTCTAAATACTTTGGTCATAGTCATATTCCAATTTAATTCATGTCTTGATAATTAGAAATTATTTGTGTGTGTGTATATACATTTTCACTTTTACAAGAGTTTATTGGAGCCAAACTGAGAATATATGCTGGGAACAAGACCTCGGTTTCTCCAGAGAATAACAGTGTTGCAGCTTCTTTTATGCACTTGGAATTAAGGAAGGAAATTACAAGGAGGTGAGAGAAGCAAGGCAGGGATTGGATTGCTGGGTAGTGAACAAGATGATAGGCTCTATTGAGGGTGATTATTTAAAAAATGGGTTAACCTAGATGCACAGAAACAATGGACAGGATTTCCTTAAGGCAAAGATAAACCTTTCCTCAAAAAGTTCTATGCGCGGGCCATGATGACACACCATGACCTTCTCAGTTAGGAATTTATGATTAAGTTACCTTGTGAGGTTATTTTCATAGAACCCGTTTTTCTTATCCACACTTTCCCCTTTTGGTTATAAACCAGTAAAGGATGCTTTGAAGACCAATCTTTTGGTCCAATGGTGTGGTCTCACAGTTCTAGCAAGTCTCATTTCGAGGATGTCTCAGTAGTGATCATATCTTGCTGACCATCAGGGATGGGGAAAAAGTGAAACCATGGGATCTGAGTTGAGGCCAAAAATTTTCCTAAAAAGGGGAGAGCAGGTGAATAAAAGGCAGTCAGGTGTCACAGCTTTCATTGAAAAACAAAAACAAAAAAACCACAATGCTGTAGAGCGATTCTATCTTGTGAACCATCATAATCTGAGGGTTTTTTTCTGTCTCATTTTTCTGTATTTGGCATCTAATATAACATTTACATAAGCCATAAAAAGAGTATAATTTTCTTTCTAATATTCTTGATAAATGTATTTCATTAGAGATGTCTGCCTTCTCTGGGCATTAAAGTAATGCACTACCATAAAAATATAAAATACAAAAAGTCTTTTTAATATATTTAAAAATACTTTAAAAATAAGTATTTCATTTTTTTATTCATCAAATTTTTAGCTTAACCCCAATTTCTATCAATCTATATGTCTTAATGTAATATAAAGTTGTAAAACCACTGATGGAAATACATTGTAATGTACAAAATTATTTTGTTCATTATTAGTAATAGTGAATAATTTTGTCCCTTTGTATTTTATCACAAAAATTAAGTAAATTCATAGCACGTTTTCTTGGTCATATACAGTCAAAACAAAAGTTATGGTGTTATCTCACATTAGTGAATAAAGAAATACATCTATCCATTTATCTTTATCTTTGTGCTTTTGGTTAACACAGAGAGATAAGCAAATATCACTGACTGGATTTCAGGCACAGAAATGCTTGCTCTGTTTTCTCCTTGGCCATGTACTCTGCGTAATGGATGGTTGCATTTGAGTGTGATAGAAGTCATTTTTCTTTCTTCCTCGTAAAGAAGTAGCCTACTACTAAAAACAAAGCACAGTTCCACAGCTGATACAGGAAATTCTCTCCTAACATATCATAACCACACCTCATATCTGTTAAAGTTGCAGCATTCATATCCACGCACACGTGCATTTAAGAATAATCTAATATAAAAGTAAAATACCTATTGCAGAATGATTACTATGTGACCAGAATGTATTAAAAAGGAGTTGGACGTCTAGAACCTTTTCCATTACTATCTGTGCAGCCTGAATATTCATCAAATCATATACTTTACAAGCCATTGACTTTATAACTGTTGCAGCAATAATGAGATTATGTAGGATTATTGCTACAGCTCGATGATAAAGATTAGACACTGGAAACTCTCCAAATATAGTCATCCATCTCAATATCAGCTAACTTTTAGGGTACTAGCAATTCACAGATAACCTTTGGGAACATTTTATTAGGCCTTAATGATTTAAACTTGGCTATATATATTATTCACTTAATAAGGTTCTGTTTATTCACAAGTGGTTTTAAGGTGGGCAATACATTTTATTCTTTCCTATGTCACAATTTATAATTCACGTATGTAGTGCGCACTATCTTAGATACTCTGGATGCAAAAATGAACAAGATGAATGTAACTATTTTTTTCATAACATTTACAGTTTTGGAGAGGACAAGAGCAAGTTAAAAAATTAGTTGAGTGGACTAATTTGTGGGAAGAACTGATGTTATGGTAATCACCTGATTGAAAGAAGGGAGCACTGAAAAGGGGCTGTTACAGAGTTACTACATACGGTGCACTGCCCCCTGCCCCTCAGGCACTCCTGGGCCAGCTCTGTTAATTAATGCCAGCATCCTGCTAAGACCTCAGGTGGGCCCTTCTGACTTTCACAACAGGGATCCATGTAGGGTTTGGCCATCAAAGACAGTTCGCTGGCAAGTTAAGCTCAGTACACTCTGGCCAAACATTTTTACCCAAAGTGCATATGTGATACTATGCTTTAAAAATGAAAAAAAAAAAAAGAAAGAAAGAGTTCAATTATCCCCTTTATCTTTCAGGCATAGACCTGTGCCCCTTTGTAATTTGACTCCTTTACCTGGCACAGACTATGATTATATTAGTGTAATTTCATTTTTTAACTTCAGTTTTCTGTATCTACAAAATGGGGCTAAGAATAGCACCCACCTGACAGGGTTGTTGGAAGAATAAATGAAATTATGTATTCACAGCTAAAAGTCTGGCTCATAGTAAGTTCATTCTATCAGATGCACTTTTAAAAATATAAAATAACTTGTTTAACTTAATATACATACAGTTGGATAAATGCATAAGTAATTATAGCTATATGAATAAGAATAGACATGCATTAGTATGCATACAGTATTTTCTAGCTTTGTCCTCTGAGAGGCCTAGAAGAATGACACCCCCAAAACACTGAGCACCCTCAGTGGCCAGACTCGGATTCTAAGTATGATTTTCTGAGAAGATACACAAGGGCCATTAGAGAAATGGCTGATTGTGGTCTTGAGAAAGAAAAAGACAAGATAAGCCTGGAGCATCACATAGAGCCAGGAAGCCAGTTACAGGAATGCAGGGAAGGGATCACTTGTAAGCTTGACATTTTAGAGCAGGAAGGACTGAGATGAACCATTCTGTGCGGAAGAGGAACAGGAAATTGAGTGGGCAGAATGGCTTGTGGAAAGTAACAGTGTAGGAAGTGACTGGATATAATAGGTATATTTCTGAATATGTAACCTTATTTATATAAGGTAAAAGTGGAAATAATACTAAAAAACCCCCTCTTCTCTTATTACTATTATTTAAATTAGATTTATGTGTTAATGTTTTAGAATATACCACATAATTTTGTGAATATGATTTCATTCAAAAAGTTGCAAAAGTATGTAAGAAAATACTTTACAGTATTTATTTTGGGAAAAAAATACCCAAGAATGACTTTTAATAAATTGAGCAGAGAGATATAATTTATAGAAACTTTAGGTGAGAGTCAGGCTCAAGCCTTCGGGGTCATGATTTCCATGAGGAGAAAACCTGATAAAGTTTAGGTTAGAAAATGGTTTGAACTCAAAACTTTGTTGTTTTGATTTTGTCTTACAGGAAGTTAGAAATCCCCCTTGGAGTTTGTGAGCCTGGACTGTGTGAGGGCATTTGGAGGGAAAACTGCCGTGTGGAGTTTCAACAATCACTCAGCCAGTGCAAGATCTTCTGGGTCTGTTAGTAAAATCTCAAAAGTAAGTACTAGATAGGAAGAGTTGGGATGAAATGAACAAAAAAGAAATTTTTCAGAAAGTTGAGTATAACTATTCTTGGAAAACTAATTTTGATTTAAAGAAAAGGTCAAAGGTGATATGAAACTTGGATGACCTGGAGAATTGTGATATTAACAGAAATAGATCTGTCAAAAAGAGGAAATGCCCTCATAGATATGTAGCCATAATTTCTGAGTTTTGCATGAGAGCAACAGGTGGTACTTGATAGCCACAATTATGTTCCATAGGGCATATTAGCACATGTTTGGGATGAGTCCAGACACGGCCACTTAAAAAAAAAAATCTGAATAGACTATTCTGCACCTAACTTGGGATCATTAAATATATTTGGCAAAGTAGCACCTGTATGGTACCTCAAGTTTTTTTTTTTTTTTTTTAAAGCAGAATAGACAGAAGAAAATCACATTCAGGACACACTGGAGCAAACTTTCAGACATGAGGTATCACTGTGAACACGTGGTCACCTGGTCGTTGAGAAATGGGCCACCTGCTGTGCTATGAAGGACAATGACATTACTGCAGCTTCTTTACTCATCCACAAATGTAATTTCTTTCTGTGCTATTGTTCTCACAAAATAAGACTGAAGTCTCAGGTAGCCAAAGAAAGTCTATCTAGGCATTACTTTTAATGTCTTATGATTAGTCCTAATATGTGAGTCAAGAATGTTGAGAAACAAGTGCATACATTGGATGGATTTTTTAAGTATTTAAAATTCTCTGAAAATAGTTCTAAAGGTAGTTTTTAAATATCAAACCTACTTAAATAGAATTATTGCTGTTGCATATAATATTTATGCTTTCTTATGCAGGAAATAGTTTTTTTTATTAATGACTCAACATGACTAACATATTATTGTCCTAATAATAGTGAGCGTAACTCCTTCCTCCTTATCAAAGCCCCTTGTCAACAGCAAACTGCTCCTTTCCCTGCTGTCAGTGTGTGTGGTTCTAAAATCCCCACCACAATCTAATATACGGTTCTCACTCTTCTAATAAAATAAGCAAACAACAATGATAAAATGTATGTATTAATTTTCAAAACTGAACAAGATGAAAAGGTTAAAGAGTCATTTGCAAGAGCCTACCCCAGTGTGCCATTTGTTATGATTATTAGTTTGAGATTTTTTAATGTAATAAATTTACCAGGGTGACATTGGTCAATAAAATTATACAAATTTCAACTGTGCAATTCTGCAGCACATCATGTGTGTATAGTATTGTGTGCTCACCGCCCAAAGCCAAGCCTCCTCCCATCGCCATGTATTTGACCCCCTTTGATTCTCCTGCTTCTCCCAGCCTGCTTTCCTCTGGTATAACCATCATACTATCGTCTGTTTAGGAGCTTTGAGCTTTCTTTCTTTTTTTTGTTAATATTGTATGTCTTGCAGTGTTCATTTGTTGCTTACAGTTTTATATCCCACATATGAGGGAAATCTTATGGTTCTTGAATTTTTCTGTGTGACTTATTTTGCTTGCAATTTGTTATTACTTTATGGTTAAAGAAGGAAAACCTTATACATGCAGTGAAAACATTTCTGCCACCAAAAGAGATTTAGTTTAAAGTGATATATTTTTAACGCTGGAGGAAAAAAAAAACAGGGTTAGGTGAAGCAGCATTAAAGATCAAACTTGAAGTAAAAAAATCTATGTTTCATGTTTTTACATATTTAATCTGGCTTGTAATTTCCATTGCACATTTGTAGATATAGAAGTAGGTATAAAAAGAAGAATTTACTTTGAGTTGTACTTGGAACCTCAGATTTAATCTTTAATCTAATATATAACTTCTTTTTTAAAAGGGGCATTTATTATAGAGAATTATTACTCAAGTCAGAAGACATGTTAATTTTTGATTAGCTATGCTATAACAAAGTAAGTCATTGTTAACACAAAAATCATGACACCACAATGCACCTGATGGCTGCTTATTAAAGATACAAGCAGAGAGAACACCAAACCACCTCTACAGGGCTGATATTGCAAACCCACATCTATATACTAATAGATAACTGAATTGCAACAACAAATTGTATCATTATCACTAATGAATCTAGTGAACAGGCATCAGCAAAATTCAATTACAATGTGACCCATATACATTAAGCATAGGTCCTCTCATAAAACAGGAAAGACGGCTGAATGTGCAACTTAAATATGACATGAGTGTGATGCATGTCAAGACAGAGCACACATAAAGTGCCATACAAAAGTAAAGAGTGAGCGGTAAAGTCAATGCCAGAGCAGTGATTTGCAGTCAGAGACAATTTTGCACACATAGATGCTGCCCCATATAGTGAACAATTGGCAATGTCTGGAGACATCTTTAGTTTTCACACTTAGGGTGTATTATGACATAAAAAGGGGAGGAGCTAGGAATGCTGGGAAGTGTCCTATCATGCACAAGACAGCCCTTGCAACAAAAAGTCATCCGGTTCAAGCTATGAATACCTGCAAACTTGAGAAACCCTGTCGCGGGAAAGGGAAAAGCTTCCCCTAAAAGGTCACATATAAGTTTACCATTGAAAAATATCTAGGGTTTCCAGTGGCAGAATTGAAGATGGAAATATAGTAAAAATGAGTGGGCGGTAAAGGAAAAATCCATTATTTTTAAAGTGAAGGTTATATTCGAGGGATGAAGGATGAGTATTTGATTAATGGCTGGAATGTAATGGAAATCCCAGATACACGGGTACAGACAGAAGAAAGGAGATTGAAAAATTGAGTTGAAGGACAGTGGATGACATGCCAAGACTTTGTATATGCACCAGTTGGGATAAATTCTGAGAAATGCATCCTTAGGCAATTACATCAAAACTTTTCCTAAGCACTAATTACATCACTGTGCAAACATCATGGAGTGCTCTTGGACAAACCCAGATGGTTAGCCTACGACTGTAAATGCCTTTGCTAGACTTTCACACCCCTGGCAGCTGTAAGCTTTTTTAATACCAGCATTACCCCAAACACATTTGGCTTTTCTCTCGGGAATTTTTCACTCATTCTGATCTTACACTACTACCATGGTGTATGTGATTTGTTCTTTACCAAAAACACATTTTCTTATGCACGGCTATTTATATAGCAATCCACAAAAAGCATGTTTCATTTTACAACAAATAAATGAATCTATAATTCTAGTTTGTCATGTCATTACTATTTTATTTTACTTAGCTGATATTGAATATTTCCATATCAGCCTGCCAGTTTCCTTCCTAATGAGTGAATTCGGCCCACTTTATGGATGTATCAGAACGTACGCAATCAATCCACCACCAATGGACATTTAGACTGATTTACGATATGCCAGCAATGCTGCGATTAGTATGTCTACACCTATTTTCATGTTTTCCAATGATATATTTTCTAAAGTGCTTTGATAGCAATGGAGGGTTTTTATTAAAAACATCTTTCAAACAGATTATTTTTGCAAAACAGGATATAAGATTTACAAATAAGGAAGAGGCAGTGGGTGTGCAAATAAGTAGGGTTATTTAATAATTATTGTAGAGGTGGATTCAATACATTTGGAGAGTGTGTGAAATTTGAAAGGATTTAAGATTTCTAGGACAAGTACTTGATGGTGGTATGGTAGTGTGATGATGGATTTCGTGTGTCAGCTTAACTGGGCTATGAGCTTCCCAGACAGGTGATCAACCATTATTCTGGATGTGTCTGTGAGGAAACTGCTATTCAAGACCAAGATATAAATTGGTAGGGGGAGTAAGATAGATCATTCTCCCTAACATAAGCAGGCCCCAACCAGTAAGTTGAAGACCTGAATAAAAACACAAAAAGTCTCATCCTCCTTTGAGTCAGAAAAAGTTTCTCCACCTGACTGACTGCCTTCCTACTGGGACATAAGATTCTTCCTGCCTTTGGACATGAACTGAAACATCAGCCCTTCTTAAATTTTAAACCTATTGGCCTTGGGGCCAGAACTACAACATTAGTTCTCCTGGGTCTTCAGTTTGCTAGCAGATATCAGAACTGTTCAGCCTCTGTAAACATGTAAGACAATTCGTTATTATAAATCTTTCAAAATAAATACATGGTCCTAGCTGATGTGGCTCAGTGGATTGAGTGCTGGTCTAAGAACTAAAGGATGGCAGGTTGAAATCCCAGTCAGGGCACATGCCTGGGTTGTAAGCCTGGTCCCCAGTAGGGGGCCCATGAGAGGCAACCACACACTGATATTTCTCTCCCTCTCTTTCTCCTTCCCTTCCTCTCTCTCTAAAAACAAATAAATAGTCTTTTTAAAAAGGCAAGTAAATAAATATATGGTGGTGAGAAAATGTGGACAACTGGTTCAGACATTGATGAAAAATACATACATACATACATACATACATACATACATATCTAAATTAATATTAATTGGTATAATAATATATAATGGTATATATTTAAACATGTGCATGTGTGTACGCAGAGTTCGGTGAGCTGGCAGGTCCATATTGTCCCCATTTGAATGAGTGTGGGTGTGAGTGTGAGTGTGGTGTGAGTGTGAGTGTGAGTGCATCCTATGATGGAACCATGTCCAGTCCCGGGCTGGTTCCAAACTTGAGCCCTGAGCCGCTAGACCAGGCTCTAGCCCCCCACAACCCTGATCTGATACAAGTAAGCTGGAAAATGAGGATTTTGCCACTTTTTATTAAACATCTTTCTTAAATGTCTGTGTAGCTCACATTAATGTCAATGTTTAATATTAAAAGTGTCTTGGAGTCTTTAATTAGAAGTTTATTGATGTTTTTGTGACCAGAAATATGCAGTAAGAACTTGACTATTATTTATATCAACAGCCTATCGTAAAATTGGTTTCATTGTATGTCATTTTGCTTAATGTTGCAAACTCCAGGAATCTATTGATGGTGTTAAATGAAGACTTATATATAATAAAATGTTTATTAAAAAGGCAAATGATGTAGTTTTCTTAAAGCATATAAAATATGCTATGGGTAATACTATTTCAAGTCTCACACCCATCATTTACCCATTTACATGTGCATTATATGAGTTCTTAAGAAATTTCAAGGGAAAAGGGGAAGGGTTTAGAGCAACAAGTATGAAAGACACATGGACAAAAGCTGGGGGGTGGAAATGGGAGGGAACTGGGGAGGGCTGGGGCAGTGGGCTGGGATGGGAGTAGTAGACAGAAAACTGTACAAGGGCAACAACTAAAATTTAAAAAATAAATGAAAAAAGAGTCTAAAAAAAAAGGAAAGAAAGTCTTCTCTTTGCCAAGTAGACAATAAATAGGAAGAACATCGTTAGGTTTAGCCAATACTCTATATGTACCACCATTGGAATTTATGCTGCACAGGACATAAACAAATAAAGAGACGTGTCTTCCCTGCCCACAATTGGCTTCCCTAAGTAACATTACATAGCATCTTTGAAGATCCTTATAATGTATTAATCCAATGTCATGAAGAGCAAGGGCTGGTCAAGACATGTAGAAATTACCTTTCATGTATTTTTTTTTCTTTTGCATTTGGTCATATGCACCTCTCTTATTCCTGCAGATTCTACATGTCTTCACCTGCAACAAAAGAGTTAGTAAGAAAGAGTTAAGAATATTGAAGTAAATCATTGGTGACTAACAACCCTACCCTTAAGTAAGAACACAATGTGTTATAATTATAGTATCATGGTAGATTTCTAAATGTAAAGACTGATATTCTTTCAATGGTCAATATTGATTGAAAATTTATATTCTTTTTGCCTATAACTTTTGTCTGTAATTTTGTCTATGGCAAAATTTTATTAATACCCTTTCATGTCATTTGACTGAATATACTGGAAGGTAAATATTTTAAAAAGTAATGTTAACAAGCACTGTTTCACTTTTAGAAATGACTCAGGATATTCTTTCCTGGAGCTCTACAGTCATTTTTTTTAGATGTTTCATAAAGAAGAGTGGCAGAGAGTAATCTTAAGATTTTTTTTTCAATTTTCTCACCAGGAGAACATTTGATATAAATTCAAGTTAACACTGGTGGGGAGTAATTAAAAGCCTTTGGTTCAGTGTCTTATAATGATTCAGAAGCTGTTTCCTTCCTCAAGACACGTACGGTATTTCATTCAAAGAAGAAAACTTGGGCTTCATGGAGTAAAACAAATATTTCAAAAACCTCAATCCTGGCATGCAAAATGTGAATCTAGTGCTTGTTTAAAACAACCACTGGGAAAAAAATACAAAAAGAAAAACAAACAATAAAAATTGGCCTAACAAATTTTTTTGGGAAAGAACACTTGAGTTTTTTAATTCTATCTACCAATTGAAGCCAAAATATAATATTTTTAGTTTTATTTTTCTTATCTATCACACTGAAATAATGTTCTTCTTATGATATGATAAAGTCCCTGAAGAGTGGCATCATGGGAAATATTAGTGAAGGAGATAGAAGTTTGCCTCAGGCACCATCGCTAAGGCAAGAGTTAGTTGTGGAGGAGGGAAGTGATAAAATATTTGGAATTCAGGCCCAGATAAAGGAAGAAACTGATAGTAAAAAGGAGGGAAAAATCCCAAGAGAAGCTGCCTATATATTGATTACTAAAAAGAGTGTTTTCTGTTGGAGAGAAGCAGTTTCTGCCAAGTGCCTGGTTTTTCACTGCATTTCCGCTTGGTGACCCGGGTAAGCCTGGGGGAGCACCGTGGACTGGGCTCTAACACGTCACCAGCACAGGTACAAAGGCCGACTCTTTCTGAGGCCAGACACATGCACTCTTTTCTTATTGTCGCCTTCTTCTCTTGAATAGTTGCTTACTGCGTGAAGCTAAAATGAATGCTAAGAATCGTCAACAATTCCATTTAAATCATAGAAACAGAATTTTGATGATAAATAGAGGTCTACTGGAGATGACCTTTTGTCCTTTAAAGTTGAAAATTGAAGATGGATAGGAAGATCTTACTAGATATAAGTGATCATTGAGAGGAATAAGCAATAAAGCAATGGCTAAGACAAAAGTTATATATTTTTACAAATGAATCCAATATTGTTAAATTGACTAACTAGGAAAATAAGCAGTTATTTCCAAGATACCTGAATCAGTACACATATGTGAGTGCGTGTGTGAGAGAGAGAGAGAAAGAGAGGGAGAGAGAGAAAGAGAGAGAGCAAGAAAGAGAGCAGGAGAAATATATTCTGAATTATTTTCCCTTTCCTGACAGGGTTACATAGTATCCATTAACTTTGTTTATAGTTTTATTTAAAATTAAATCTGTAAACCATTTGAAAGCTTGATTCTATTTTTCTTGATTATAAAAATTTGTCTTCATAGTTTATTAAGATACTTTAATTATCTATAAATTTTTTCTCTGATATAATTTAGTGTACATCTACATCCAATTTACCCCTATGGTTTTAATGCATTCAGAATATCCAAGGTAACTTTTTCTAATGACAATAGTTCCATGTGCATTCTTTCCGTTGCAATGATATCAAGGTCTGCAACATGTATTTATGTATATTTTAATATAAGTACTACATAATAATACTACATTGGATTTTACTCAATATCATAATGTAATACTAAATTATATCTATTTATGTACTATATGGTTTTTGAGATATATATTACTACTGACTAATTTTTCATATTCAAGCCAGGACAATAGTCAGCCAGGAAGCTGTCAATGAGTCAAGAGAACAATGGAAATAGAAAATGAACACATTTTGCAAGGACAAAGTACTGATAAAAAGACTGGATTCATTAACTTGTAAAATCACAACTGATAAAATTTCTGTAAAGAATAATCTTCTGTACACAGCAATCAAATTCATGTCTTCTGACTCATTTAACTAATATTTTACAATTAATATTTCACCATAATTTTGATAAATGATAATGTTGAGTGAATAAACAGTGTATTATTTAATCATAGGCTATCTTGGTATTTTGACAAAAGTTTTAAATGCTAGTAATGTTAATAAATACTTCATATATAATTATCTATTTCATTATGTTATTAGTCAAGTGAGAAAAACAGAACTCCTCAAAGACAGACAAGAGAAATTTTATAAGCACCTTGCTATATATAATTATATATAAGCACCTTGCTTATATATAAGCACCTTGCTATAATATTCTTTTTAAAGAAATGTATGATCTTTACAATCACAGTTAAGATGCATTAATGAAACTTTACTGTTTTTCATATCTCTTATCATCCTTCCACACACAATTGGTGATTTTGTAGAAAATATTTAATAAGATACAAATTTCTATAAAACTATATCACTCAAATATAATACAAAATAATACCTATTTGAAAAATAATTTGCTTAGTTTTTAAGTCATTATGTTTCTTTGAAGTAAATTAAGTCAACTAAATACATCTAATTTTAGAAAAATAGACTTTTCAACTCAAATATAATTTATTATATTGCTGAATGAGAAGTATGGATTAAATACCAAGATAATACAAATATCCATGAACAATGAGAAAGCCTAATTTTCTCCCATGATTTTTGATATGTTATTATTTGAAAATTCTTGGTGGTTGTTATGAAATCTCCCCGTAAGATCCATATATGTAAGTTCTTAAGTATAAGCTACATATTTTACTCTGCTGTCTGTGACCATGCATGGGGCTTAGTACATACAGTATCTCCCAAAGAAAAGTGATTTAAAACCAATTAATGAATGATTTTAGTTAGAAGTGATCATTGTTTGGGGGAAACTCACAAATCATCCACACTACCTCGTGTATTCTTGTTTGCCATTAATTTAATTTCAAAAAAGAGTAAAAATCTACAACACAACCTCAGGAAAGATAATGCCATATACCATCATACATCAGTGAGATATATGTGAAATTTTCACAGCAGATAAGAAAATTAGAGGAGGGAAGGAAACAAAAATTGTACCGGCTGAAGGCAAACAGTAAGTCATTGTATAGCTCAATACTATAAACATTCTATCAAGGGGCTATATCTTAGAAAAAATTTCAAAAATATCATGAAAGATAACGAGAGTGCAATGCACCCTGCTGCAGGGAAAGGCTTCTGGCACGCCAACATTGCTTCCTGAGAGAACATGCTGCAGTGTCTGAGTGCCCATGGGCCTCCTCTCCACGACAAAGTGCAACCGTTTTTAAAAATTAGTTGGCCGTGATCCTTTTTTTCCTGGTTAATTTATCTGAACAGCTTTCAAGTAAAACTAGCTTAGAAAATTCTCGCAAACGAAGAGTCAGTGGTTGGCTGTACACTTATTATGGCCATGTTACTTCACCTTTGATTTTCAGAAAGTTTTTATTTTTAACAAGCTCCCAAGTTGTTTCCAATATGCCTCAAGTGCAAAAATCACTGCTTTTGGCAAAACTTGGATTACTGTTGCCTGACTGTAAACACCCATACAGTAGGAGATCAATATGAACTACCTCACAAATAAAACTGAGAATAGATTTGGTATGAAAAGTGTTATGGGATATAGATACGACTTCTACTTTATTTGGTAGTAGATTGCCTTTTCAAAGGTTTTCATCAAAGCATTTTATTTTCCTTGTCTCAGCAAGGAATCATCTCTCGTTCTTTCTGAAGTTAATTCTTTTATCTGGGTGTTGGCTAACATTTCTTTTTTTCTTTAATGAGAATTTGCATTTTCAATTATTTCCTAAATTGTCTTATATTAAAACCCAATTTTTTTCTCTTATCATACAAAAATCATTTAAAATCAGTCTGAGCTTGTATCGTACGTAGGACACTTTCTTTACCATTCAAGCTTTTAGCAAATTAGACTCCATTTAGTTAATATCTAGTTAGTTTCAAATACATTAAATTATTCCATCTGGGTTATTCCCTGGTATTGTTTGGGAAAAAATCGTCAAGCCCATGTTAGTTGTGAAAATGAAGGAAGCCCTTGCAGACCTAATGAAATTTCATTACGAAAAATGTCCATGCTTTTTCTCACTGTCTAGACTCATTTGGACCATTGCCTGTGACCAAAATCTGTAACTAAATCTCACCACTGCTTCTCCTTTAAATTTCTTTCCATTTCCTGCATCTCTAATGAACTCAAAAGCACTTGTTTTTAGTGATGTAGATAAATATTATTTTATCTAAAAAGTATTCCCTCCCCTCGCAGACTTGGTTAACAGATCCTACAAAACTAAGTAATAATCTTGGCCATGGAACCTCCCTTGAAATCGTTTGCTTAATTGTTATCTCCCCCCAACAAATTGCCAGCTCCTGCAGAATGGGTACCATGCTAAGAGGCACTCAGTAAACACTGTTTGAAAGAATTAATTGCTTCCCCTAATGTTTGCACTTAATGGAAAGCTCATTTTTAAGAAAAATGCCCCAACTTCTCACTTACACTCTCATCAGTCTTCCTTTCGAGAGTTTATAAACACTCCTTGTATGCCCTTATAATACTTTGCCTATTATCGATTACACAAAGGCTGCCATTCCAGTGCCGAATCTTAGATCAGACTTTCTGGACTCTCTTGCACATGGATGGAGTCTTGTGAACTAGGCTTCACCAATCAGTGGCATTTGAGTAAGATTTAGATGCAACCTGAGAAAATGAAAACCACACAGAATAGCTTTTTTGTTTTGTTCTGTTTTCTAGAGCAACAAGGCAGAGATTCTAGCATCGCATTCCCAATGCAAGCAGTGGTCACTGGATTGTTTGAGCCGAGTTTTGATGGGGCGTTTTGCCGCCGTGGAGAACCATTACGGTGTTTTGTATCATTCATGATCTCACTCTGAGCCTAACTCTCTGACCTTTCTAGGCATCCATTGAGTTACTGGAAATCATTAAATAAATTCCTTTTCCTGCCTAAACAATTAAAGTGGGTGTTGTTTTTTTCAACTATGAGCTCTGCTAGGTACATCCTGTTATTTTGAGTTGTTTCTTTTCAGTCAGTTTTGTAGATTCTTCTTCCTATGCCTGGATGTTAATTATGTTTATTCATGTAGTCATCCAGGAAATGCCAGTTATGTACCTATATATGTCAAGTACTGCTGTAGGTAGCAGAGATTCTGCAGAGAACAGAACAAAAATACTTCCTGCTCTGTGCCACTCATAGTCTGAGCTGAGAAAGAATATACAACATTTAATGAGTAAAGATTGTATGGAAAAATTAAGTCAAATGAATAGTTAATGACTGGTGGCATATGGAATTTATGTAAGATATGCAAGGAAGTCTTCTTTGATCTGGGACATTTAATGAGAAAGCTAAGTTTCCAAAATGGTCTTTGATTTTCTGCAGGAAGCACAATTCTAGGCAGAGCAAACAGTGAGCACAAAGACCCCAGCGTGAGAATGTGAATAATGTGGTTGAAAAACAAAACAAAACAAAACAAAAACAATATTTCAACATGGGCTGAAGACAGTGAGTGAGGGGAAGTTAATGGAGATAAGACTAGAACGCTGGAGGAAAAGCATGAAGAGCTTCACGGGACATTGTAAGAACTTGGATTTCACTATGAATGAATTGCAAACCATCACAGATTTTTAAACAGAATAATATCATGTGCCTTTTCATTTTACATATCAGTCTATTGAAAAGAGATTGAGGGAGCATGGATTATGGTAGAAATATAAAGGGGAAAATGGTTCTGACCCAGGGGTTTTTTCAGTCTCAGGTCAAGGGAGGGGGATCTTGTATTTAAACTGAAAGTGTGAACAAAGGGGGAAAATAGAATGTGTCACAGAAGTCATCTGAAGGAAAATGTTCAAGGACGGGGACATGAACTATGTCAACTGATATACTGACAGGATGAGGACTGACTTTGGCAATGCGGACGTTATTGATAGTATGAACTTAGAATTCCTTCATTTTCCATTGTTGATGTTATTTTTCTATGTTTAACGACATCTCTTAGTCTTTTTTCTGTTCCTTGTGTTTGATAACCAGATGCTGCCAACCCAGATGCTTTAGTAAAATCCAACAAGTTTTCTAAATTCGTTTGGCTATTTCCATTTGAAACTCAATGTATTCCACTCAATAATTTACCCCCTTTACTTCCACCTAGATTATTTTATTGTCTCCTTTTCAGTGTGGGGGATAATTTAGTTTCAAAGAAATTGTGACAATTTACAA
The DNA here is from genome assembly GCA_004027475.1 of Anoura caudifer. NCBI lineage: Eukaryota > Metazoa > Chordata > Mammalia > Chiroptera > Phyllostomidae > Anoura > Anoura caudifer. Next base: position 169,699 of record PVKU01002376.1, read on the forward strand.
GCCAAGTTTATTTCATCTCTGAAATATCTGTCAAAAAATTTCCTCCTATCCATCCCATTGCTTCTGCATAGTTTATACTCTTATCATCTCTTGCTTGGATTATTGTTATATTCTCTCACCAGTGTTTTAGTCTTACTGTAACTGAACAAACCAGGCTTTGTGTATGTGGGGCCTTGATGCATACCAAAAAAATTGGGGTAGAGGGAAACAATTTTTTATTTACAGGATTCCAACCTTGGGGAAGCTGGAAGCACTTCTACTCGGAGCCCTGTTCTCCCATGAGACCCAGCACTTTTCTGGCTCCCCACCAGGCTATAAGCCAAGACCATGCCCAGTAGTTCTCCATATCTTTACCTGTTCTTAAGCCAGCTGCACAAATAGTTCTCTCTCCCCTCTGGGAAGTGCACCAGTGGGGTTCAAAGTTACCATCCTCTTGCCGCAGCTCTCTCTTCCAAGCTCTGAGGTATGTTGTCCTCAGACTCCCTGTGGTAGTTTGGGAAAACATGTGCTGTGTTACACTGGATCGAGGTGAAGTCCAGGAAAGGCACGCATCCCAAGAAAGTGGCAAGTCAGAAAGCAAAAGTCAGCATTGCTCGTCACAGCTCAGTTCAGTTCCAAGCACCTCTCACTGCTTGGTTAGGCAGATTCCCACTATCCTCAGTTCCATCAGCCCTGCCCCCATGTTCTCCACACAGGTTTCCCAGTGGGTCTCCTTCTTCTTATCCCAGCTCCTTCCTACACTACAGACCAGCACCTACAGAATCCTGACTACAAATTGCATAGCTGCTTGATCTTTTCTCTCTCAGTTCTCATGGCTGAGACCTCTTAGAAGAGCAGACGTAGTTCCTTCCTCATGGCTGTCTCCTTCTCTCTTGGCCCTCATGGTGGACCTGACCCACGCCTCCTTCCTCATGGCTACTCCCTGCATGGTTGCTGCCTCCTTCTGTCTCTTCATGGCAGACTGGCCCTCCTTATTGTTTCAAACCGCATGGCTGTTACTCCATGCCTCGCTTCCTCATGGATGCCCTTCTTCCTTACTACCTCCCTGCATGGCTTACTCTCTTTCTCTCTGCCTGCCCTTATTTTAAATGCTGACCTGGAGTTTGGAACATGACCTTATATCCAACCCCTCCCACAATGAGCTACTTCTGCCAGTTCTCCCGTATCTCCTACCTTCTTTCAGCTGCCATCTTTAGTCAGCACTTCATGACAGGAGAGCCTCTGCCTCCCTGTCTCTTGCACAGGTGCTGTATAAATTGTCCTGCCTATGTCATGTGTCCCTCTACATTATGAAAGTCACTATGCCTTTTGCTGGGGCTGTCACGCAGAATTTAACCTGACATTGTTATGAAAAGTATCTTAACCACCATATCATCCTCTTCCCCATCCCCCAACCATGGAGTGTAGGGAATATTTTCAGGGACCTCTGCACCCTATTGCATTACTTCTCTTACAGTATTCTCAAATCTTCCATCACACTAATTATTCTAAATGTCAAACATGACTGTGGGATATAGCTGCTCAGTCAGAATGAAAATCTGCATCTCAGGTCATGGCATTCTTGATCTGCTCTTCCATACTAGTTAAGATGACTCTTCTATTTCTGGAACTTTATGTTCCGGGAATTCTCAACTATTTTTCTTTTCCTGAAATTGGCATGAAAATTCATTCATTTTCACTGCTTTCTTTCATCCGTTTTCTCTGACTGGAATCTTTACATTTTAGCCCTAAAGGTGCTGGGACACTGTATGGGCACTCTTAACACACTTGGAAGTATGGTAGAGACAGAAACAACTCATTTATGAAACCTTAGATTGAAGTTTGGCAGATTTTAAATCTAACAGTGTTTCAGACATGAAGGCCTTTGCAAGTGCCTTTTCCCTGCATGAATGAAAGCTGAACAAAGGGCATTTATGTGGTCTTTATGCAGTTCCCAGAAAGGATTTAATTGATTTTAGCACACTGTAGGAAACATAATTTAAGTTATTAAATCTTCAATTCTGAAAAGAGAAAAGAGAATGTCAAATGGATTTATGTATGTGGAACAAATTTGAGTCTTTTAAATATATGGCAGCAAATAAATAAATGTGCCTTTATATATATTATTGCAGTATAATCCTCAGGATCTTAATAGTATTAAAGAAAGAGCTCATACAGAGTGGAGTAAATTCTTTTACTAGCAAAATCATTGTTTAAACAGTATTTGTAATAAATACTTATGTAGTAATACCATTGAGTGAAAGAGTATTACACATATTTTTTAGAGTGCCCTACACTTCTGAGAAAATAAATGCTCAGAAACAGAAATTATTTTATGTATGTGAAGCATAAAAAGACCTTTTATGAATTTTTGATCACTTACCTTTTGGAATCAAAGTTGATTATTATTATAAGAAACAGTCATACCTTCATAATGATACTTCAAATACTGATGGTACTAAAAATATAAATCAAACACATGTTGGACCTTCTGTGGGCAGATAGTCTAGAAAAAGCACTATTCTCCAGTATGAAAGTAAACATTAATATCTGGAAAAACACAGCATACAAAATAATAAAGACCTTTTTTTGTTTCTAAACACCTTGGGTTAAAATATAACACATATAACAACACACACAGTGTATATAATATATGTTTTATATATAATCAGTTTCTTTTTCAAGAAAGTAACTTTGCTAAATTATTTTGATGTTAAAATGTTTAAATTATTTTACAAAGTACATAACCATTTTCTCTATATAATACAGCTCTAAAAGTAAATTTAGATTGATGTCAATGCATTAACTTCATATGAACTAAAATTTAAGTTGGTTTTTGTCAAAACACCATTTTAAGACTTTTAGGGAAATATTTAAAATCATGTGCAGAAGACAGAAAACTGTATAAGAGCAACAATTAAAATTAAAAAATAAATAAAAAAGAAAAAATATATTGAAAAAAATCATGTGTAGAATAATAATTGTAGAATTACTATTATGTGTAGAATTAAACATAATTGTATGTTTAAAACTGTATATTAAGAAAGTAAAATATTATGTAAATTGTTTAAAAATGATATACATATTAGCTAATTTAATCACTTTAATGTGGAAGCCATTGTGTCCATTTGTAAATATGGATTAATTGCTTTCATTTTTTTTGATGTATAAGAAATTTATTTTTTATGTTCTGACAAAATTTACACTTTCTGCAAGCATGATAAAGGAGTGATAATTATAACTTCAGATTTATATTGTCCATTTACAAATTTAACAAGTTTACTGTGATATAATTTACATTGACTAATTCATCTACTAATCTGAATAATTCAATGTTTGTAACATATTTATAGGGTTGTGTACTCATCACTGCAATCTAATTTTAGAACCTTATTATTCCTCCTGAAGAAAATCCTGTATCTGTAAGAATTCACTCATCATCCTTCCCTCACTTCTCATAACCTAGGCCTAGGTGGTCAGTAGTCTACTTCTGTTTCCATAGATTTTCCTATTCTCAACATTTTAAATTAGTGGATTCATATAAGATGTAGCTTGTGGTACTTGAATTCTTTCATAGAATAATGTTTTTAAGGTTCATCCATGTTTTAACATGTATTAGTCATTTTGTATTTTTATGGTTAAATGATATTTCATTGTGTAGATATATATTTACTTTATCCATTTATCCATTGATGGAAATTTAAGTTATTTCCACTTTTCGTTCACTTTGTTTTATTTTTTGTTGTTTTCACTTGTCTAGGATTGCCAATACAATATTGAAAAGAAATGGACATCTTTGTGTTGTTTCTGATCTTAGATATAGCAAATTTAGCTTTCTAAGTATAATGTTAGCTGTGAGTGAAAAATATGTACAACAAATTAGATACTTTATGTGAAATGTAAAAAAAATTCCTAAATTAAAACAAATAACCAAAACTGCATGGAGAGGTAAAAATGAATGAATGAATGAATAAACAAACAAACAAACATAGAAACTAAAGAGATTGAATTATTAATTAATTTTTTTCTCAAAGGAAAGCACAAACCTAGGTGACTTCACTGGTAAATTCTACCAAATGTCGAAAGACGGATTCATATGAATTCTTCACAAACTTTTACAAAATTTAGAAGTGGATAGAGCACATCTTAACTTAGTCTATGAAGCCAGTCTTACCATGATATAAAACCAAAGATGTCACATAAAAAATGACAGAATAGCTCTGGCCAGGTAGCTGAGTCAAAGCATCAACCAATAGACCAAGGTTGTGTGTTAGAGCCCTGTCAGAGCACATGCAAGAATCAACCAATGAATGCATAAGCAAGTGGAACGACAAATCGATGTCTTTCTCTCTCTGTCTCTCTGTCTCCCTTCCTCTCTCTCTCAAATTAATACATTAAAAAATCTATAGGAAATTATTTATGAATATTGACACAAATACCTCAATGAAATACAAGTAAGCCTAACTTTTCATCCTACAAAATGCATCACTCTCCATGACCAAGTGAAATTCATCCTAAGGGTGCAAAGTTGATTTAATATTTGCTAATCAATATGTTATATTGTATTGATGGAATAAAAGAGATAACATATAATCACCTTGATTGATAAAGAAAAGCATTTGACAAAATGAAACAAGCTTTTATGATAAAAATACTTAAAAATTAAGAAGTGAAAGACATTTCTTAATATGATAAAAGGCATCTATAAAAATCTCTTAGTTAACATCATGCTTAAAGATGAAAAACTGAATTTGTTCCAAGGTTAGAAACCAGACAGGGCATCCAGTAAATTGTAGTACACTGAAATTATGTCAATAAAGTGAAGTTTATAAAATTAATTTTACCATTTAGATAAATAGAACCTTAAAATAATTAATTTATTTCTTATCTATTAGACTATGATCTCTTATGAATGATGTTATGAAAGGAAAAGGTCCATTAATAAAATGATTGAATTAATGTCTTAGTAGAAAGCTTGTTTCTCCAAGAGGACTTTTGAACATATCAACTTTAATTTTTGCTACTAATTTATTCTATGAAATGAAATTTAAAGTTGATGATTTATTGATTTATTCTATTTCCAATGAAATAGTTTTCTTATATATTAGGGTAATAGTTTGAGTTTTTTGGACAACAGTTTGAAGTTTTCAGAACATGTCTACAGAGGTAGATTAATTATGTTATTATTAGATCCTTTAACAATAAATATCAAACTTCAGGCATTTTACTAGTCATATAATGAGATCACAGAAATAATTTTAATTGTGTAGTGCCTTTGCTGAATAAAGAATACTCAGTAAGATGTGTAAAGCCCACCCGTGTACCATTGAGTGTTAATCAGTCCCATGTCAAACAGCACACATTTCTAAAACTACATATTGAAACATTGTCACACAATGTTTAAACTGGTTCTTTTCATGAATCTGTACCCCACAATTGTCTAAGTGATCCTAAGAGATCCATGTGCACAACATCTACCAATTAGTCTCCTTGACACTGTTGTCATAAAATTTAAAATGAAAACTGAAGTAAGAGCGTTCAGTTTATAAAAAGCAATAAAATAGCTGAACTTAGAGACATGTATTTATCACTGACTGAGAAAGGAAATAAAAGGCCAAGATGAATAAAGCAAATAAATATACTTTTTCCATGAAATACTTAAAGCTTTTGGGGAGATTTTGGTTCATGTTACTGTTTATAAAATTTTTGACATAAGTACATAAAGAAGAAAGTTGCTTTAAGAAAACTTCTGTAATATATAAGCCACTGAAGTTGAGAACAGGCTGACAGTCACCAGAGGGGAGAAGGGAGGGAATTTCAGGGGAAAAGGGGAAGGGTTTAGAGCAACAAGTATAAAGGACACATGGACAAAAACTAGTAGGGGTGGAAATGGGAGGGAGGTGGGGAGGGCTGGGGTGGTGGGCTGGGATGGGAGTAAAAGACAGAAAACTGTACAAGAACAACAATTAAAATTAAAAAATATTTAAAAGAATATATATATATGCCATATCACTAATTCAGTGTTGCAGTAGATTTTCAAAGCTCAATATTTTTTATTGCATTTTAATATATATAAAATATTTTAAATCTTCTGTTTCCACTCCCTGACTTTTGGGCCAAAAGAATAAAACATATTAATATACTAAGCCAGACATGGAAGGACAAATACTGTATGATTCCACTTAGATGAGGCATTAAATTACTCAAACTCATAGAAGCAGAAAATAGAATGGTAGTCGCCAGGGGTTAAGGGAAGGGAGAAATGAGGAGTTGCTGATAAATGCATATAAAAGTTTCATTTATGCAAGATGAAAAATTTCTAGAGCTGTAAAACATTGTACTTCTACTTAGCAATATTATACTAAAGACATAAAAATTTGTTCAGAGGGTACTCCTTGTGTGATTTTTTTTCATGAAAGAGGAAGAAAAGAAAGAAGGAAGGAAAGGAGTTTTCGCAAAGCATAACCAACAGAAATGTATAAAAGCAATCATATCATTAGTAATGAAAGAGGTTTCTTAAACCAAAAATTGTGTTAAAATAAACAAAACTTTGTACACCAACAATGAAATATCAGAAACAGAAATAAGAAATGAAATCTTATTTACTCTAACAACAAGAGAAATAAAATTCTTATAAATAAACTTAACCAAGTGGGTAAAAACTTGCCTTCAGAAAACTATATAACACTGAAAAAAGAAATTTAGGAAGATACAAACACATGGAAGCATATACCATGTTCATGGACTGGAAGAATTAACATCACTAAAATATCTATACTACCCAAAGCACTCTATAGAATCAATGCAATTCTTGTCAAAATACCAATGATATATTTCACAGATATAGAACAGATTTTTCAAAAATTTATATGGAACCATAAATGACCCTGAATAGCCTCAGCAATTTTGAGAAAGAAGAACAAAGTAGGAGGGATCACAATACCTGATATCAAACTATATTGCAAGGCCAGTGTAAACAAAACAGTGTGGTACTGGCATAAGAACAGACACATAGATCATGAAACAGATTAGAGAGCCCAGAAATAAAACCATGTCAATATAGTCAGTTAATGTTGACAAATGAGACAGGAACATAAAATGGAGTAAAATAAGCTCTTCAACAAATCATGTTTGAAGATCTGGATAAGTACAAGCAAAAGAAAAAAGAAAAAAAGAAACTCAACCACCAAGTAACACCAAACATGAAAGTAAATGCAAGATGAATAAAAGACTTAAGTATATATTGTGATAACATAAAAGTCCTAAAGGAAAACAGGCAGGAAAATTTCAGATATCCCACACAGCAATACTTTTAGTGATACAACCCCTAGGGAAAGGAATATAAAGGAAAGAATAAACAAGTGGGGTTAACTCAAACTTAAATCCTTTAGCATGGCTAAAGAAAACATCAACAAAAGGCAAAGGAAACCAATTGTATGGGAAAACATATTTGCCAATCATACCGGGACAAGGGTTTGATCTCTAAAATATAGAAAGAACTCACATGACTCTACAACAAGAAGACAAACAATCCAATTAAAAAAGGAGCAAATGACCTGAAAAGACACTTCTCCAAAGAGGACATGGAGAGGGCCCATAGACACAAGAAAAAGTTCTCAACATTACTACCCATTACATAGATGCAAATTAAAACCACTTCACACTGGTCAAAATGGTCATCATTAATAAATCAATAAATAACAAGTACTGGCAAGGTTGTAGAGAAAAGGGAACCATAGTGCACTGTTGTTGGGAAAGCAGACTGGTGCAGCCACTGTGGAAACAATATGGATTTTCCTCAAAAAAACTAAAGATGAAACTGTTTAAGATCCAGTGATGCCCCTGCTGGGACTATACTCAAAGAATTCTGAATCACCAGTTCAAAAGGACCTATGCACCCCAGAGTTTATAGCAGCATTATTTACAATAACCAAGTGCTGAAAACAGCTTCAGTGCCCATCACTAAGTGCGTGTATCAAAAACCGGTGGCACATCTACACAAAGGAATATTATGTAGCAGAAAGAAAAAAGGAACTCCTACCCTGTGTGACAGCATAGATGGAAATGGGGAGCATTGTGCCAAGTGAAATAAGCAGGCGGTGAAAGACAAATACCATATGATGTCACTTATAAGTGGAACCTAATTAACAAAACAAACAAATGAGCCAAATAGAGCCAGACACTTGAAAATAAAGATTGAACTGATAGTGACCAGAGGGGACAGGGTGGAGGGATAACTGCAGAAGGTAGGGGTAGGGTCAAGCAAAAGAACATGAATAGAGGACTCAAGGTACGGATGATGGGGGATATTGACTGTCTGAGTGGGGCGGGCAGGATAGGGGTAAGTAATAGGAAAAAGGTGGGACAACTGTAACTGAACAACAAATAAAAAATAATAAATAATAAAAAGTGAAAAAACTTATTTTTAAGTTGGAATCATCATCTTTAAGTTTCTTATATATCATGGGTCATTGCATTATTTGGTATTGCTGTTGGCATATTTGAATTTTTTATATAGTGAAAAACAAACTTCCAATTATAAAATGACCTTCTCAACTCAGCATAATTACATGTTTTTTAAAACCAGACACCATCGGAGGAGCTGCAGTGAGGTCCATGGGGGCTTTAAGACACACTTAATTATTTCCAACATAATGTAGGGCTGTATGCATGTAAATAATGTGTAAACAAAAGAATAACCATATTTTCCCTATGCTCTTACTGTTTTTCTTAAAAGGAAATCTCTAAACATCAGATTAAATTCTGTGGAACTGTAAAACAAATACTGATGTGTTATTTGAATTCTTTGTACATCAGACTGTTGTACTTCCTGTTGAGAATAATCAATAACTTGTCATGGTAGTAATTATATCAGGTACATTTAAAAAATGCAAGTGGGCTGTATCTGAAATTACTTATTATCAAATGAATTTGTAAAACCAATATAATGTGACTCAATCACATGCAAATTTCATAGCCTAAAACTAGATATGCTCAATTATTTAGTCATTAACCAACCAAACAAGTCACCTAATCTCATATTCCACAATTTTTATGGTAATAATGAATGACTCAAATCAAGTGACAAATGAGAGGCAATTCAAACTGTAAAATGACTATACAAATATAGTTATTAACATATGTATGTAAATTATAGGTAAATCAGAAAATATTAGAGTCATATTTAATCTCAAACTATATCATATCTAAATATTTTGTTTGTGTCACAGCAGGCAATTAAAAATGTATAAATATCCAAATAGGTTAATTTTTTTAAATTTGTTGCCCATGATAAATTGCCACTGTGAAGCCACCTCCTAGAAGTTTAGGCTTCTGGTCATTTTCTATATTTAGAACTTTGGAGTAGATAAACTAATTCCCCTAATTTAGTGCTACTTTTGTTGTCATACGTGTGTCATAAGTGTCTTCTCAGAGTTCTGCCCTATTTCAGCTGCAGAAGAAAAGGTCAGAAATTAATTCCCCAGTAACCTACTTCCACTGGTGCCTTTCCAAGCAGCAGCAATGAAATAAAACAACAACAGGTAGAAGGGGGTTAATATGAATATCAATGAGTACAAAAATTAATGAGTAAATTATGCTAAACATGATTTAAAAGAATTTTTCAGTAACGTTAATATAGTGGCTGCCCCTTCAGGGCAAAGATAAGCAATTGCCATTTTGAAAAATAAATCAAAATAATCTAAGGGCACTGAAAAGCTTCTAGGCATTCTGAGTAATTTCTTTTAGGCTACCTCTAATTTCCTTTTAAGCATTAGATGCATGAACATACAGCTGAGACCTGGGGTATACAGAGTTGTAAACTGCAATGTTTGGTATTTGAGGGGTTGGACATAACTCACTGAAGAACTTTAATATGGAACATTTACCAGAGGTTTACAGAAGCACACTGTAGATTACCCAGATGTGAATGATTTTGACAAGAAAGATTGTGAAGTGCAAAATATTAACTAAGTTCCCAGAACATTTGGTTATTAAGTCCCCCATAGCAAAAAAAAACAAAAAGCTTTTAAAACAAACATTTTGAAAACTACAGAGGATGAATCTATCACATAAAAGTCAGGCTCTAAGAATACTTGGTTAGGAAATAATGAATGGAGAGCTACAGTGGGGGTAAGTAGTTAAAAATAATATTCGAACATTGATTAGACACCTGAAACAATGACCAGAAGATTATAGAAAGGTTAGCTCTAAAAGTGGGAAGAGGGCTTTCTTTAAAAAGAAGTGAGATTTTTTTTAGTTTGCATGAATAAAATGTAGGGATACCATGTTAACAATTTACGGTATACAGTGTATGTCTTGTTAAAATTCATCTAATGTATACTCAGGATTTGTATATTTTATTGAAGATAAATTTTATATGAAAAGAAAGGATGTACTACATACAAGATCTTTCCAGAAAGTACAAGCCATGTAATATGAAAAATAGAGACATTTATTGAAGAAGGTAAAAGAAACACTGTACATAGGACAATGATGCCTCAGTCCCCTTCAACTAGGCGACTTAAGACTTCACGCAGTTTTCCCCATCATATCAACTGCCCATCATGTTTTCCTGAATCTCATTAATGATCTGAAATCTCTTTCCTTTCAAAGGTGATTTTGGTTTTGGGAAAAGCCAGAAGCTATAGGGCAACAAATCTGGGCTGTAGGGTGACTGAATTACTTGGGTGATTTGATGTTTCAACAAAAACTCTGCACAAGATGTGCTGCATGAGTGGGCATGCTGTCAGGATGCAGCTGCTAATCACCAGTTGCCCATAGCTGGGGCCTTCTAAATTACCTGAATAGTTCCCATGGAAAAATGTTCAAGCTTAATGCAAAACTCGATGCAGATTCGTTGCTCTACTCACTCAGTCATTTTGAATGTGACAGCCACACAGTGCACATGCTCACTCAGTGACATCTACTGCCCCAAAATCACCAAACCATTGACTAGTACAGTGAAATCATAATTGTTCACGCATGTCCATTCCAGTTCACTCTTTGTGGATGCCAGGTTACATGGATGTCACACAAACCGTTTTCCTTATATTAACAATGGTTGGACTTTATCCAGACAGACCTCATATATATGATAAAGCAAGTATAATTAAATGTCAGTGAAAGCATCTAGGTAATGCATATGTGGTTATTTGCCATAAAATTCAACTTTGCCATATATTTTAAAATGTTCATAATAAATTTGTGGAAAAAAACTAAAAAAATAAACAAAATCTAAGAACTACTTAAAGGTAAGCTTAGTTTTTTAATGAATAAGAAAATGTTGATATGTTGCTGTTTATTTCTGATATATTAATGTCAAAAATCTCATTGATAATTATTATAACTATATTTATTTTATAACACTAATTGCAAGTGATATTATTAATTTGGATCCTTTCCAAAAATCCAAAAATATTTTATCCTTTTAAAAAATTATTACACTTTGATACTGTGAATAAAAGGCATCTGAATATATTTAAGGTGGACATGACTGCAAAAACTTTTTAAAAGTTATAACATAGCATATACAACATAAATGCAACAGCAATGCTTGACATAGGATGGGCACTCAAAATTATATGATTATTTCCTCCTAGAGAGTTGTCACAGTACTAATTTATGAAAACAGTGTTTAAAAAATTAAGTAGTAAATAATTCTTTAGACCATATGTAAAATCAAGTGAATAACTGGTAATCTTTGTAAAATTCACCTGTTATTTCAAGTGAATTGATCCATATGAAATAGAATCTAAAACTCAGGTGAGTCACAGTGTATAAGGAAGTTATATTTTCATGTTCTGATTACCTTTCATGAGAACTGGATTGTTTTTCATCAAATATCTTTAATTGAACTTTTACTACATTGAATTTTAAAAGTTTATTATTTCCATGGTGTTTCTCCTGGCAAAACTGATCATTTCTGTTTATTAAAGAGGAAATGTCTACTTTTTAAGTCAACCCCGATACAAAATTAAATACTAATACACTTTTGAAAAATAAACTTATTGAAACATGTTGATTTGAGAAATTATCTATTGGGTTAAAGTCATAAAGAAAATATATTATTTGGCCAAGATGGAGGCATAGGTAGATATTTTGCCTCCTTGCACAACCAAGAGCAGGGCAACAAATTTAAAAACCAAAATAAGCAGAACTGCCAGGAAAATCAAACTATATGGAAATCCAAAAATCAAGGAGTTTAAAAAGAAACATTCATCCAGACTGGTAGGAGGGGTGGAGATGGGTATCCAGGGTGGAGAGGACTCATGGTAAAGCTGCAGCAGGAGCACCTCAGCAGGTGAGGCAGCAGCTGGTAGACTAGGAAATCTGCACCTGGGGGAGCCAGAGGCTCCACCTTTGTGTGCTGATAAACTGGGAGGAATGACTGGGGAATGAAACAGCCCACACAGCCCAGGGCTCCAGCATGGGAAATAAAGCCTGAAAACCACTGACTGAAAAGACCTGGGGGGATGGAGGTGGCAGGAGAAACTCCCAGCCTCACAGCAGAGTTCATTGGAGAGATCCACAAGGTCCTAGAACATACACAAACTTGCTCACCTGTGAATCAGCACCAGAAGGGCCCAATTTGCTTGTGGGTAGCAGAGGAAGTGGCCAAACCCCCACCCCCAAGACCGGAGCAAATGGCATTATTCCCTCTCAGACCCCTCCCCCACATAGCACCACAAGGCAGCCAGGTGGTTGCCCAACCCTGGCGAATACCTAAGGCTCAACTCCTATGTAACAGGTGTGCAGAGACAAAAAATATAACACAAAGAAAGAACAGATCAAAGCTCCAGAAAAAATACAACTAAGCAATGATAGACAGCCATCCTATCAGGTGCAGAGATAGAAACACTAGTAATCATGATGCTCACAGAAATGATTGAGTATAGACACAAAATAGAGGAAAAAGTGAACCTTATGAAAAGTGAAATAAAGGAATATGTACAGGAAACCAACAGTGAAGAGAAGAAAACTGGGACTCAAATCAACGGTTTGGTACAGAAGGAAGAAATAAACATTTAACCAGAACAGAATGAATAAACAAGAATTCAAAAAAGTGAGGGGAGCCTTAGGAATCTCCAGGAAAACTTTAAACGTTCCAACATCCAAATCATAGGGGTGCCAGAAGGAGAAGAGGAAGAGCAAAAATGGAAAACTTATTTGAAAACATAATGAAGGAAAACTTCCCCAATCTGGCAAAGGAAATAGACTTCCAGGAAGTCCAGGAAGCTCAGAAAGTCCAAAAAAAGTTGGACCCAAGGAAGCACAAATCAGGGCACATCATAATCACATTACCCAAGATTAAAGATAAGGAGAGAATCTTAAAAGCAGCAAGAGAGAAAGAGATAGTAACCTACAAAGGAGTTCCCATAAGACTACTGGCTGATTTCTCAAAAGAAACCTTGCAGGGAAGAAGGGGCTGGAAAGAAGCACTCAAAGTCATGAAAGGCAACAACCTACATCTAAGATTACTCTATCCAGAAAAGCTATCATTTAGAATGGAAAAGCAGATGAAGTACTTCCCAGGTATGATCAAGTTAAAGGAGTTCATCAACACCGAAACCTTATTATATGCAATGTTAAAGAGACTTATCTAAGAAAAAGAAGATAAAAAATATGAACAGTAAAATGACAACAAACTTATAACTATAAACAACTGAACCTAAAAAAAAGAACAGAAACTAAAGCAAAAACAAACCAAGCAAACAACTAGAACAGGAACAGATCCACAGAAATAGAGATCACATATAGGGTTATCAGCAGGGAGGGGGAGGAGGGAGAATGGGGGAAAAGATACAGGAAGAAAGAAGCTACAAAACATGCTTGGGGAGTTTAAGAATAGTATGGGAAATGGGGAAGCCAAAAAACTTATATGTATGACCCATGGGCGTGAACTAAGGGGGGGATGATGGTGAGAGGGTACTACAGGGCAGAGAGGAATAAAGGGGAGAAAAAATGGGACAACCATAATAGCACAATCAATAAAATACATTAAAGAAAAAGAAGATATATTATTTTAGTTTGGTAGCAAAGCATTTATTTCTCATGTTAACTCTAAGTATAAAACCATCACAAGCATCACAAGCAGTAATTATGGAGAAAGAATTAAATTGCAGTGTGCCATATGTAGTGACTTTCATAGTTGCATTCATATTGACTACATGTAATTTATACAGCAGGCCTCTGAATGTTATAAAAGAATATGGCAATTAAATTCCATTGCTCTTCCATATAATATGTTATCTAATATAAATGCTATGGAAAAGCTGTCTAAATTTAAATGTGTATTTGCTCTACATTTAAAAATATCCTACTTTGTATTTTGAGAAATACAGAATAGATAGTTTAACATTGCTATTGATTGTTATGGCTATACCTTATTCTTTGAAAAAAAAAATAACATGCTTAAATAGCAAAATTTCAAGGTCAGAAATTAGGAAAGGTTCCCCATAGATCTACTTATATTATGATTAGTAATTTTAATGTTTTAAATATAGTATCAGTATTAATGAAGATTAAGATTAACAGCTTTTCAATAAAATTTAATTTTTGTATCTTTATCAATCACATTTGTCATTCTGTTAACTTCTACTATCTTGTTTCATAACATGAAGATGATAGTCATGAAGAATTTCCGATTGAAAGATGTTCCATTTTAACCCAAAATGTATGTGTATAAGATTTTTACACTGTAACCATAATATCCATGTATTTCATAGTATGATATTACTCAATTTGCTGAATTTTTTGGAAAAAAATCAAACATATAAGGTTTTTTAAAAATAAATTTATAGGTTTCTAAGATAATCTGTATAATTCATTCAGAATGCGAATTTCCACTATGAGTCATATTTTCCTTTCCATAGTAAACTTAGAATCATTTTTTCCTATATGATATTTTTGAAAGAGTATTTTTAATATGCTTTCTATTTCCCCTAATGTTTTTCTCTTAACAAATTTACATTTTTAGTTCTTTCTGTGAAGTTTTCAAGCTAACTCATATACAAATTCTTATTATAGATGGTTATTTTATTTTATTATATATAAAAATAAGATACAGTGCCCCTGATCAACAATGTTTATTATCTACATAAAATTTCCATTCTGATATTCATACTTGAAAATTAATATTTTAATTTTCTTATTTATGCTTCATTTCCCAGCACATGTTCCAAAGATGTGATGGTACCAACTTAAAAAGATGCTTGAAAATCCTTTCAAATTTACATGTCTAACTTCTTACATTACGATGACTCAACAGCCAAAATCCTTCAATTCTTTCATCACTGCAAAATAACATTTTTCATGCTATTCCTTTAATAGAAAAGCAATTCATTCTAAGCAATTTGTTTCCAGAGACAAATGTTTATGATAAAAAAGATCTTTTATATGTAAGTGTCTACATAAAAACATCATCCTAAACAGTATTAAATAAACTGTACCCCCAGCAGTTACAGAACAATATACAGTTAATTGGGCCACATGAGGATCAAGCTTCTGATGTCGGCCACAGCAGCATATCGACAAGGAACAAAGATTCGCTCAGATGCTTGAACTCAGGGCGTGTCTATGGTGGGCTCTGCTTTCTCCCTTCCCCACTAAGGCAGCACAAATCCGTTCTCGAAAAGACTGAACAGAAAATGCTGGCATGTGATAGAGATTCGGAATTTTTATTCCTAAGCCACTAAAAATAGGAAGTGGCATCACACTGCTGCCACAGATGAGGAGACGAACTTGCAATACATGACATCATTAGGAAAGACTATGAGTGTGAAATACTGGAAAGAATAAATTGTTTGGATGCGTGTCTTACTCTCAGTTCTGCTCCCTTCTGGCTATATGCTTGGTGGTCTTCAAGTGTTTCCTAAAATAGCAGCGTTGAACTATACAAGCATGAATGTTCTCCACGATTTTCTGTGCTTTTACTTTCATTCCAATTATGTATTAATTTTTCAACCGTAATTGCATAAAAATAATTCCTATATATAAGCAGTATCATTTATAAATAATTTGTGGATAGGCGATATGAATAGAAACTGTTTATATGGGTTAACGCATAAATAAATTCACATGTTTATAGGTTGTTGGCTATCACAACTAAATATTCACAGATTTGAATATTAGTAGGTCAAAAGAAACAATAATTCTATCCTCATGAGACTGAAATGAGCTAAGGTATGCAACCCATGTTCCACCAATTTAAATCACAATTTGATAATTTGATAGGATAAAGATCGTTACTTCTTATTGAACAATCTTATTAACTATCTGTGTTGATATGTAGTGGCATCTGAAACATAAAGGACTATCAAAACCTTGGGTGTCTCCTAGTTTCTGTTTTACCACATCAGTAACAAAGCACACAGAAGCAGCAGCAGAAACAACAGCAAAATACTGTGTATCTGAATCATTCAAGAAAAAAGTAAGGCACTTACTTTACTTTTATTATTGGAACATCTTTCTCTGTGTTGATTTTATTCATTCAAAAATGTTTATCAAACACCCACACTATTTTATTATAGTTCATGTAGAACAGTACAAACAAGACAGAGACTCTCCTTCATTCTTGAAGTTTACATGCCAGTTAGGAAGACCGGTCAGTGAATAAAGAATTATAGCCTGATGTTTGTAAACATTCACTGATAGCTAATTTTAGAACCATAGGAAAGACAAGTGCTTCCCAATCAAATATTAGTATAAGTATGTTTTAGTACTTACACTGATCATAGGGGCTAGATATGGCAGGAGTATTAGTTGACTGTAGAGGTTATTTGTACAGGGGTTATTTCCGGTTCTGTATGGAAACACACAGAGCAGGATAAGTGATGGTTTCTTTTGGATAATAGACATCACAACGACTAACAGAGTCAGTGAGGGACAGAATCATGGGATTTTGTTCCATCTATCCCGAGAAACGTGAAGGTGAAGTATTTTTGTAGAACCCCAGAAGTTCAGTTGTTCTAAAATATCGTAGGCATACCCCCTTGGTGGAATGTAATGGTGGTTACAATCATATAATATATACATTCCCCGAGAAGTGAGATGATTATTCTTATAACTGGTCAGAGCCGAA
The DNA here is from genome assembly GCA_004027475.1 of Anoura caudifer. Classification (NCBI taxonomy): domain Eukaryota; kingdom Metazoa; phylum Chordata; class Mammalia; order Chiroptera; family Phyllostomidae; genus Anoura; species Anoura caudifer. The sequence goes on from PVKU01002376.1 coordinate 186,758, forward strand.
AGGCTTCAGCAGGTGGAAAGAGCATGTCTGATTTCCTGGACATGGAAGCACCATTGATGATTTCTCTCTCCTCCAAGAATAGAAAACTTGTCGTGTGGGTGGAAGGTGAAATCATCCTCTTTCTCATTGACTTACTACTTTTGCATAATACAAATGTATTTTAGACCAAGATAGGAAATTGAAATGTTGCTGAAACATTTGAAATATTTAAACTATAACTCTAAAGAGGTTGTTAAGCATTTGACACCCATTAGTGATTTAGAACTAAAAAGGGTAGACATTTAGATATAGTGTGATACATTCTCTCATCTAATAAGTAACACAAAAATTTAAAAGGCCAATTAAGTGATTTTTGCCTAAGTTCAAACAGCTACCTCATCGGTCTAGAACAGCCATTTGAACTCAATACTGTACTATGATTTCATGACACTAAATCTTATTAACAGCTTCCCTAGTATCTACTTCTCAGGATTAATTTTAGAAAAGTTATTTATGAATCATTTGTGGAAATGTACATTTACACAAGGAAATATGAACAAAAATTATGAAACTATAAATATTTTAATTTGACATTAATTGTAAGAGATTAAATAAAACAATTAAAATAAAACTGTCTATAACTCTAAATTTAATAGTAAAATTACATTTAATATAATAATAGTGTTTTAACACCATTTTATCTGGTGAAACATCTATCAAACATCAAAGTATACATTTCTGATTATTAAGGTAAAAGTATATGCATATCTATAGAATAGAAAGAATGTATTTTCTTTATTATAAAACCTACCTGTTTCAAAGAGCAAAAACAACCAAATTATTTATGTAAAATACTCAAAGTACTTTTGAAGTTTTATACACATATACCGGAATCCTTCATATGGTCATCCGAATTTCCCTGCACTCTGTGTATAGGACTCCGTACAAGAGCTTGGCTGATAATTTAAACATTTTCATGTGACTTGCTATGTAATGGCTGCCAGAGCCAGAGTGACAGAAACTAACTTTTTATTCCAGGCTTGATAAAAAATATGTTAATATGGGATAGATTTTTATATAAAACACTGTTAGTATCGTGCTATTTATTGAAGTGCATTTTTTCAAAGCAGGTGAGAATAGAAATCTATTGTTTGCATCCTATCTTACCTTACATATTATTTTCATCCAAATTTTCAAAAGATCTTAAGGCTTTGTAAAGGTCGGTGGCAAAACTCTTTTGCATCCCCACACACTGTGAATTCTTTTCAAGCACGTTTGTCTTTTGGTTAAACTGAAAATACAATTTTATTTTATTTTTTTGGTGCATTACTCTGTCTAAATGACTTTTCATTACGCAGATATTACAGAGGCAAGAAAGCTGTGATTAGAATGCATCCAATATTTGTTGTAAATTCACACTTACAATTTCCAGTGAGACATATGTGCAATCTAAGATAGCAGCGATCTAAGATAGACTGAAGTCAGTTTCAAAAGGAATCATGTTCTGGTCATCTTAGATCATTAGTAAAAATTAAAATATCATCAGAAGTGTTATTTTCCTGTGTCATCAAGCTTCTAAATTTTCATGCTGCCAAGTGCATTATCCCAATGATATTTTGTCATGAGTATTTGTGGGATGCTAAAAATAGTTTTCATCTGATTGATTTTTAAAATTCATCAGTGAAGCAAATCATCACTCCAAATTACTAGTTGATGGTGGCTTTATAAATGAACATTTTCTGGACGTACTGAATGTCTATGAGCTGGTACTCTCCAGTACAGCTGTTTTCTTATTGTTGTTGCTTGTTTGTTTTATTTTGTTTTTATTGCTCATGTCTACTCTTGACATGGAAGAGTGACTAATGTGTCCGTTCTTAATGGACCGTGTTTTGCAGTACTGGTTTTAAAATACTGACTCTGGCTGAAGTAACACCTGCTTGATTGTGGTTGGTAGGGTGACAATACGGCTGTAATAATGTATAGTTTTATTTTGAACATTTTACCTAAAATGTCATATGGTGTGCTTGAGTGTGATATTGCTATATTATAGAATTACATACTGAGGATTTTGTAATAAAATATTGTGTAATAAAAAAGTGGTGCTGTTTGTGCCAGAACCTGTACATTTAATGTAATACTTAAATAGATGGTATAAAATGGTTAAATTTAATATCATTAAATATTTGTAATGTTGACCCCTGAAATAATGTGAGGCAAATATATACTTGCTCAATAAAGTTTTGAATATCTATTTGAAACTACCTTCTAACCAAGTCTCTTTTATACAAGCAGCCCTACTGCTTCAAGGGAATATTGTCATCAGGTATGTATCCTTCACAAAGAGAAATAGTTTGTAAAATTGCTAGTAATATTTCTACTCTAAGTAGAATAGTTCCTTGAAACAAATAGGCAAGTCAATACAAAAACTTAAGGAGAAAGTTGCCTGAATTTCTAAAGTAAATTCTGATGGTGTATTGGATTTACAAAGCTGGTTGATCTGAAACCCTGGAAAGTATGCAGATTAGTTAAAATCTACTGTTCTGTGTTCTATTAAAAGCAATTTTAATTAAACACTGTATAAGACAATGTTTTTGTCTCAGTCGTTGTCAGTTAACTAGCCAGAATAGCCTATATAGTTTACACTTATGTAAAAATTTATTGGGAGCCAAGATGGCCTAGACATGGGGGCTTGGATATTGTTGAGACATGATTCCACATAGATTTCTCACTGTTCTGTCTTGTGAACAAGAACTGGACTCTCCCTTTGTCAGGACTATTTTTTATGAATTTTTATAGCCATCAATGTTAGAAATTATAGGTATCGTATTTTAATGAAACAAAGAGCAGATTTACTTACACCCTTGGGACTTAGGTTTGGAGCAAAGGACAGGTTTGTTTATTGTCCATTATAAAAGGTAGTTTTCTTAATTCGAACTTTCTCATCTTCGATACAATCCAATGCCTGTCAAGTGTCATGTGGGCTGTTCTGCAGCCTCCAGTGACAAATGAAATTCAGGAAACCAACACAAAAATACTGATTGGCCATTACCAATACTGTTATAATATGTCCCTTTATCTTTGATCCATGAGTCTCAATACTATCAATGAAACTATACCAAGCCAAATGGTGAGTTTCAAGTCAGTTAAAATTTCAGACATTTTGCAGTTCTTGATGGTGGGTGTTTGTCATAGAAGCATTCTATTACTGAAAGCAAGTGTTTGGCTTCTGTTGAAATAAACATTCTCAATTTGAATTTGTCTTCCATGCATACAATGCTTTGCCCAAATCTGCCAGTTGAGGATATAAAAATTGTATTATTTGCCATCATGCCCTTCTGGAATTGTGCCTTTCTTTGTTTGCTTCTCACTTAATTATGTAAGGTTATTTTTTATAAATCACTTATTTAAGAGTACACATAAAGATTTGCTTACTTGCTTATACTCTGGTGCATTATCCAAAGTCCATCATTACCTTCCTTCTTACTGAGTTTTCTCAGATTTCAGGCTGTAACATGTCTAGGAAAAAAAGAGTTCTCTTACACCAGACCCTGGAAGACCTGGAAGATGAATCTTAACCACATATTAAAACCACTCCTCTTTGACTATACTTTGATTAGGGGTGAACATATGACTCAATTCTTATTAATTGCAGTAAAAATAAACCTTTTGAGAGTTTGTTGAGTAATATAAGTTTTCATAATACACATATAAAGGCAGAAGAGGGAAAATTCTCTTTTCTCATGTCTTTCAATGACACTCAAGGAGCATATGATGCCTGGAGCTTGGCAGCCTCCTTGCGATGATGAGGAAATAAGCCTGAGCACAAACACAAATATAGCAGAGATGACTCTGTAGAAGCAAGAGCCCAGGTCTTTATGATATTCGCAAACACTATACTAATTCTGGACTATTGTCATTCCGGAAATTTGGTCAAGTACATACAAAAATATTTTATTTTGGTTCTTGATCCCAGATAAATTTGTTGGACATCTTATTACTTGGAGATTAAAGTATCTCCAATAATCAATATAAAGATACATGGTATTATTATTTATTATCTGCATCAATTTTCTCATTATGTCATTTTGCAAACGATCCAATTGTCCTACAAGCATTTTACTTATGTTCATCCAAGTGAGGGGTGTGTGCATGTGCATCTGGGTGTGACTATACAAGTGTGTAGGTACACACATCATAATACATTGTGGTATTACATCAGTCTATCTCTTCATGTGCCCCTCTGTCTCATTCAATACACAATTTCACATCAATATTATCACAACCTTATGACACTTAAAACTTAATGAATTTTGTTATAAATAAGTCTTGCTATAATTGCACACATCTTTATGCACGGCTTCAAATAACACATAATTAAATATCAGCATAAATATTATTAGGATTTAGTTTGTATTTATGTTTACTGTAACATATCTATGGCCTAAAATTTTAGGCAACCTGTATAAGAATATTCTAAATTATTACGTGAGTGAGAACGTGGGGTGTGCTCCCCAGTGCAGAGTGTATTGTGATTAATGGAACACCACTATAGCAACGGTGGCATGTGGGGCAAAGAAGTCTTAAAAGCAATGTAAGTTTCTTGATTAATACATTCATTTCTACATATAAATTTAACACTCACATTTAAAAGACACATTTTATTTTTAATTTACACACCATAATTTATTTTAATTTCACTTTCACAGGACTTTACATGACATCATGATATTAGCTATAGTTGAATTATTTGTACCGTATAGTAGAGGAATTTTCTCTTACTGAATATAAACTGCAATTTTATTTTGCCTTCATAATTTATTTAAATTGTGCTTAAAACACTGTACTATTACCTGATAGTTTAGATTGCCTAGCAAAGATTTATTAATAATTTTATTGTATGCTGAAATATTCTTGATTTCATTACTAAACCATATTAATTGATTAAATATTGATAGAAAAGTTATTTCAATAAACAGCAAGCTTTGCTAATTCTCCATTCCTTTATTTTTTGCATTCTATCTCAGAAATATGGAGGTTCTGTCTAACAATATACTATTGATCTAATCAAATAACTAACACGTAACTGAATGTGTTAAATTTGTCTTAGTAATATACACTTCTGTTCACAAATGCATCTAATATGGACCAGACGATGTCCTCTGCCATTTAGATGAAAACCTAAAACCTAGAAATAATTGCAGTTTAATATTATTTTACAGCAGTGTGGAGATTCTAATGGTTGAAATGGAAAAAAAAAAGTTTTTACAAGCCCTATCCCAATAGGTCACAGGATGAAAGAATATATAGTAGTTTTAGTGAGGCCAACTTTTCTAAATCTTAAACCTCAAATTAAAAAAGAAATAATTAAAAAGTACATTTACTAGCTATGATCCAATCTTCCTCATGAACTTTCTACTTTGTTAACAACAGTGAGGGGGCTGAGATTTCACCCAACTGCTAAGCTGACCTGTTAGTCTGTCACCCTCCCGTTGGTGCTGCTGAAGACGCCACAACCTTGGTCGCAATGCGGAGGGCGGAATGAACTTCATTTTCATGTTAGTTTCTCTGGTCCCTTAAATCCCACAGTGACAATGTAAAGCGATCTGGATACCCGATGTGCCCAGAGTGGAGTTGTATCAAGCTGAAGACCTTCAAATTTAGGAAATCCCTCTCTTATTTAATGGGCTGCAAACAAACCTGTCCAACATTTGTCCCCAGGGAAGAGCTTATTCTCATCAAGTTGATCAGCAAACAAAGATGCCATCTTGTCTGGGGGCAGACACTGTTTCTCTCTTTTTCAAGATGCAAACAGACTTGAAACACAACTGAGAACAAAACCCTGGCACCTGCCACCATCTCTGCTGCCAAGACATGGAGAAATATAAAAGGCCCTTGGACAATTACCGTATTTTGCCATGTATAATGTGCTCTCATGTATAATGCACACCCATGTTTTTGGCCCAAACTTTCAGGGAAAAAAAATCTCCTGTTTTAATTTTTTAATTTAATTTTTATTTGTTTTTATTTAAAAATAAAACCAATTATCATATTCCAGGGTATTATTTTGCATACTGATATCGTTCTTGCTTTGTAAAGTTACACTTTCAATCCATAAGCATAAATAAAAGAATTAAAAACATTTCTATATATACAGAATTAGTATTACCCATGTGTAACGCTCATCCTTATTTTTTCCCTCAAAAATTTGGGCAAATCCTACCCTTTGAGACAGCATGGATGGAACTGGAGAGCATTATGCTAAGTTAAATAAACTAGATGGTGAAAGACAAATACCATCTGATCTCATTCTCTGTACCTTGTTTTCTCTGTATATTGGGTTTGAGTGGCTTAAATAAAGTCACTGGAATAAGATTCCTCTGATTTCAAGAGTTTATCACTTTGACGTTTAATCACCAGTGTGGATGTCCTCTACTGTGGATGTGTGTGGCCCGTCTGTGTGTTCCTTGGAAAGGGCCTGGAGAGCTACCCCGCTGGGTTGGTTTGATGTTGACTCACTCGGGTCCTGTAAATAGCCCTACATGCTAAGTTGTTTCTTAGTTCACCCATGCACTAGCCCCCATCTCTAACACAGCATCCTTCTGCCTCTTCATCTTCTTTTATTCTTTTCCCTATTTATTTTTTAGGGAGAGGAGAAGACAGGGAGAAAAACGTTGATACCAGAGAGAAGCATCAATCGGTTGCCTCTTGTACGCACCCTGACTGGGCATCAAACCCTCCACGGAGGCATGTATTCTGACTGAGAATCAAATCAGGAACTTTATCACTTTGCAGGACATGACCAATCAACTGAGCCACACTAGTCAAGAAAACTTCTTTGAAGATCCCTTTAGCCACTTTATCAAGCTAGAGGATTGATTATCTCCTGAATCTTCAAAGAGATTCCTAAATCCCTTCTGTGAAACAGAGGAAGCTGTGAGAGGATTAAGAGTATTATCTAGGGATCTTTTTTTGTGACACCAAGTTGCCACTTTTATTCCTCTGCATCTCTTTCTTATAGCACTGGATAATTTCTCAGTTTTTCACTCAGCCACTTCAATCGAATCCGCTAAAATTCCTAATGGTGACCACAAACATTTTCTTTCTTCCTTCTTCTATTTTTATATTCTCCATATATGAGAGTATGTAGGCTTTTCTATCTTTGTGCCTGAACAATATTTGCATCCTTTTATTTCCTACCTAGAGAATATAACATTATTGCCTAGTTAGTATTATAGTTAAAATGTGTACCCTTTTCTGGAAAATAAGAGGCAAAAAACTCCTTCGCAAAATTTACTTTGTGTTATCAAGCCTACATTCTTAACATGGGAATTATGGGAAAGCTATAAAAATAGGAAGAAAAATGCAACATTGGTATTATGAAAATAATATTAGAGCTACTACCTAATATTTAATGATATAACCAAAATCAGCCCAGACAATTAAGGTTTGAGAATCAATAATGAATGTATAAATTGTAAATAAAACAAGAAGACTATTGACTTTTACTTTAAGATTTTTGTAATGGATGAAGAAAAAAACACATGAAATGAACCATAAAGACAGGACAAGAGTTTATCAGAAATATAAATCAATTAATGTAAAAGAAAGTAAAAAAAATCAAAACAATAATTAGTAAGCAAATGAGTGTTAAATTCATAAGAAATTGATATATTTAAAATTCTGTAATTATTGTTTATAGGGAGAAATAAGGTATAATCAAATGTATGCCTTTTATATATGTTTATTATAATAAATGATGTGCAAGTGATATTTATGAGGTAATATTCAATCAATATGTTCTCATTTAGCTATTTAATTGTCTCAAAATATATTCCATCATTTATTTATTTGAAAAAATGATTTATTAAATACATACTGAATAGAATTTTAAAATCCCAAAATAGTAAGTTAAAATGCAGTTTTCTGAGGAAAAAAAGGAAAAGTGGACTTAAACTAGGTAAAGGTTATTCGATTGACTTCAGTTCTAAGGCAAATCTCCTGACACCTGATCCTAGAGAAATGTACTGCTCTACTCCGTCTCCAACCACATAGTAACGGTACAGGATTCTTACAGATTGTAATGCTCTTTGCTAGTACTCACTGGAGTATCAACACTCTAAGAAACATGTACTTTAGCAACGTACTGCAGTTTCTTTTGAATAGTAACCAAACTAACTTTAGTGGTTTTTATTGTCTCTTAAAAACTTGCAGACACTAAGAAAAGTAATCATAGCTTATATTTCAGCTGGTTCAGTAAAAAGAAAAATACTTTCCATCAAACATTTATTTTCAATCGGAAGCCATAAAGTATCCATTTGTTTTATTGTGCTATACAACTAATACAACACGAAGTTTCATAGCAGACAAAGACAGATGAGTGAAGTCGCAAGCCCGCTAATAAAGTTATGCTGACAGATTGATACACAAGAATTTTATATTGTAGTTGACAAATGGGTCCTGTAACGGTTTTTTATAGAGTAAGCTTGATATCTCATCTACCCATTTTCCAAATGGGGTTGTAAAAGGCCATGCTCAATCTTCTTGGATAAATAGTATGTATGAAAGAGTTCACTACAAGTAAAATCATATGAGAAGTGCTATGTTTATTCTCCATATAACTTTGAATGGCATTTATTGTTAGTTGCAAGTTGCACTGCAGTCTCCCCATCCATCTGGTCCTTGAAGGAAATCAGGATATATGCAAATGTATTTATGTCTCCCACAACAGTGAGAACTTTAATTTCAGTAAATATGAACTGTCAGTCAATTTTTGGCATAAGAACTGGGTTAAGAATAGAAATAGAAAGTAAGGCATAAGGCTGAAAAAGAGAAGAAATTTTTTCTTAAGTTTTTTGGGGAAAAGGAGGGATTAGTGTTAAAGTCCATATAGAAAATAATATTAATATTCATAACGTTCGATAAAAATATATACAGCATACAAAAAACAATACTGAAACAGAGGACAAGGTAATCATCAAAATTTTAGAAGCAAATATAGGAGGGATAGGAAATAAATAAGTTACAAGGCATGATGATAAGAACAATAATAGAAAACATGGTATGGAAATGAGACAGACAAAGTAATTGAACTGAATATTCTTAAGGACTTCTAAAGCTGTACACATTGAATTCCTCTGTGGGAAAGTGAGCTTCAGCTCAAATAAGAAGAGAAATAACAGTACAGTAAAATTATTTGGACCATAAGGTACACTTTTTCCCCAAAAAATTTGGGAGGAAAACGGGGTGCATCCTATAGTCTGAATGTAGCTTACCTGCTTCGCTGTGTGGGGGGAGGAGCATGGAGGTGGAGCGGGGTCACAGGTTATTACATGTTTTACCACATATTTGCTTCAAAGATTTTTCCTATTTTCCTCCTCCAAAACCTAGGTGCATTTGATTGGTCTGGTGCATCTTATAATCCTAAAGAATATGGTAAATGATTGGCAAAGTGTCATAGTGCTAATGAGTGAACTTTAGAATCCTTGTCTCATAAATTGGCTCTATATTTTAACCTTGCAAATGCTCTTAATGATTTAACATCAATCTTAACTCCATTGTGATATTATTAAAATTTAAGAAAGAATTAATTTTATAACTCCTTTAAATTAATATATTTTAAAAGCCTTTGTTAAAGCATGTGATTTTATCACTCATGTATCCTTTGCACACTATATAATTATTTTGTAGTTTTTACTCCAATTGTTTTTTCATGTCTCCGTCTTTTTCGCAATTTTATTGTTCTATTTGCTATGACTATTTTATATTTTAATTCACTGGGAAAATCATCTCTAACATTTTTCTTCTCATTCCTTGATGTTTAATATTATTTATTTTACTTGAAATACTTTATAAAGCAACCTAAATATCCAATAATGTGAGAAAAGGTTAAAATATATAACAAACCTCAGGTTATGGGGATGCTATGCATCCATGAAAATATGATACTCAAGGAATAATGAAAAATCAATCATAATAGAAGTAAAATATCAAAATATTTGTGTTTGAACTATGATTACACCAGGTAAACTATTATAGCAGATTGATTGTTGTGGACTCCACAGTTCCTCATTCACACTCTCTTGTGGAGAGAAACCTGAAACTCCCTTCTCAGGAGAGAGTGGCAGTGGCCATTGCTCTCTGCTGGCAGCTGTGGGCAAGCAGCTGAGAACCTGGGCCATGGCTTCCTCTGGCTCCCAGGGGCCCTTCACTGTACTACCTGCTGCAGGGCTGCAAGCAGCTGGGGTCACCCTTGGCACCTTCCTGGTGAGGTTGCTAGATTAAGCAAGTAAAAGTAAAGCACACTCAGGAACATTTGAATTTCAGAGAAACAATGAACAATGTGTATTACGAATATGTCCTAGTCAATCTTTACAACATACTTTCAAAAAAGAGTTGTATATCTAAAACTCAACTTTAACTTGGCATACTGTATTTTGTCTGGCAACCACACTACCAGCAACTCAGGATATGCTCCTGAAAACAATTTATTTTGGTTCTCAGAGGCAGCTGGGATCATTGGTGGCTTCTTCCTTCGATCCCTAGGTTCAAGCTCTCTTACCTTTCCTCCAAACAGTCTTCCTCACTGCCTTTCCCTCAGCCCTTCTCACATTTGTCTGTCTGTAACTATTCTGATAAACTGGTAAAAGTCTTTATTTTTACAGTAGTCCAGTAATTTATGTTTCTTAACCAAATGTAGATAAATCTATATATGAAAATGTAAATATATGTGAAAATATATGAATTCAGATGTTGCTTATGAACCATTTATCTTTTCCAAATTGTCTTATTTGTACGTTGTTTATATATTATAAAGCACACCCAAATATCCTTAAATATGTGGCCTGGGGTACAAAACTCTAATGCCTTTTACTAATTTTCCTTTCTGTAGAAACAGTTTTGATTATGTGATTCAGTCTCCAAGATCTTATCTTTCCTTTGTTTCAGTTTCCCATTCTGTTGTAAGAACTAAATCTAAAAGGGCTTTATAGAAAGAAACAGTCATGGGACAAAAGATCTTGGCAGAACACTGCGATGTGCTTCTATAGATCCCCTACTGTCGGTTACAGTCCGTCACAGGGAAACTCCCAGTAAAGGTATGAAGTTATCAGGTTGATTAAAATGAATGGATCATAATGTGAAATCTAAATTATTGGTTGAAATATATATATATATATATATTAGCTTTATGGATATGTATACACACATACATACACACACACATACACACACACATATATATATATATATATACACACTTCGTGGAATTAACTGCTCTCTGCAAATGTTGCAGGGCTTGTTCTTTTCTTATCAAATATTTTAAATAAAACATAATATTTTATGTAGTTTGCATTTTTTATAACTACTTTGGAACCATAATCCAAATAACTTACTAAATCGCTTTTCTCAAGCAATAGACAGGTCTGGAGTTAATCTTTTAAATAATATAATAACTATAGCACACACAATGTAGTGCATATATTTCTTTGTATAAGTAATGCAAAGGAATCTGACATTTCCTTTCTTTGTAAAATACATCTACTTGTACCTATATCTCAATGTTCCTTTGAACAACAAATGAAATTATGTACATATATATGTACATGTATTTACATAGTGTCAAAAGCAAAGAGTTGGTTTTTATTTTTATTTTTATTTTTTTCTTAATTTTTCATTATGTGGTGTTTCACACCAACTGATTTACAGATGCTGTACCAACCTTGAATGACAGGAATAAATCCCACTTGATCATTTTGTATGATTTTTTAGATATATTGCTAGATCCAGTTTGCGAATATTTTATTGAGGATTTTTAAGACTTTTGTTTTATTATTTACTTTCAGAGAGATGGGAAGGGAGGGAGAAAAAGAAGTTTAGAAACATTGATGTGAGAGAGAAACGTTGATCGGTTACTTCTTGTATGCACCCTAACCAGGGACCAAACCCGTAACCCAGTCATGTTCCCTGACTGGGAATCAAACTGGGACCTGTTGTGGGATGACACCTGACCAACTGAGCCACGTGGGTCAGGGCTATTGAAGATTTCAGCATCTATAATTTTTTTTTTCTTTGTAGTGTCTTTATCTGGTTTTTGAACTGGCATAATGCTGACCTCGTAAAATGAGCTTGGGGGTCTTCCCTCCTCTTGAATTTTTTGGAATATTTTGAGGATAGGTGACAGTTCTTCTTTGAAGGTTTGGTGATATTCACCTGTGAAGTCATTTGATTGAGAACTTGTACTTGCTGGGAGTTTTTTAAAAAATACTGTAAATGTTTGTTTGAGCAGTCGACCTCATTTGATTTTACTCCTGTCAGTTATGGGAGGAAAACTCTGCCAGCCCACACACAGTTCTGCACGCAGGCCCAGCGAGCATTCATCATCAGAATGGCTGCTTCACCTCTGAATGATCTCTGCTCTTTACCAACAAGTCACAACATTCTACACTGAAAAGTACTTCAAAGTATTTTTAATGATCAAAATATTTTATTGTGATTCTTTAAATAATGTAATAATATTAATGAAATTTAAAGGAAAATTTTACTTATGATCACATTAAGTTCAGTAACATCAACATGCTTCTATTTCCCACATAACCATTCTTCATAACAGTACATCACTTCATTAGTAATATATACATTTTATTATATACTCTCATCATCTAACACGTACTCATATTGTTCTGACTTCCAATGAGTCAGGGCTGGAGTGGGAAGAATACAGACACTGCATGTGACCTTGGGTTCAGGTATCAGTTGTAATTCTTATCAGACTTTTGATTTTAGGTAAGCCATTTAACCTCTTAAGTTTAGTTTTATTCTTTGTAAAACATGGAATCTTACCTTACAAACCTTGAGGGGTTGTAGTGAAGGTTAAATGTCAAATGCTTTAACATGCTTTATCACACTGAGCCCTCACCACAAGTCAGGTATGTCTGCTTTTGGGTGGTTTACAATTTTTAAAAGTAAACTGAGGTCTATAGGCAATAATCCTAAATGATGGCTAAGATAATAAAAAGACAAATGATTCCCTATGTTATATTAATTCTCGTAAAAATATATAAGGTCACTTATGTGTAATGTTGAAAAAATGAGCATGAAACTTCCTATCAAAGGAACTACCAATTTACATAGGTACAGAGGACAGAGAAGCAAGTTCAATGGTTTTGCAGGGATGCACCATCAATCCACAAGGGGAGACACTACAGTACTAGTATCCAGATTTCCTCACCAAACATGGCAAGTCCTAAAAGAGAGAGAGAAAAGGAGAGGGAAAGTGTAAATAAATAATAAATTCAATAAAAATTAAAAGAAATAAGTTCTAAGTATCTAATATAAAGCATGATGACTATAGTTAATAATGTGGTATTGAATATTTGAATTAACAACACAAAGGTTAATTACATCATGTGATGGATGTTTTAATTATCTCCATCTTGGTAATCATTCCATATTGTATATGTATATCAAATCATCATGTACATTTTATTTATTTTTTTTATTTTTTGCTTTGTTAAAAAGTAATTTTTTATTGTTTATGTTATTAATGATGTCTCCATTATTTCCCTTTGCCCCCTTCCTCCCACCCCACCCCCATCCCCACAGTCAAGCCCCTCACTCTTGTCCATGTCCATGGGTCATGTACATATGTTCTGTGACTATTCCCTTCACCTTCTTCCAACCAGTCTTCACCTCCATTCTTCCCTCTTACAGCTGACAATCTGTTCCATGTCTCCATGCCTCTGATTCTATTTTGGTTGTTGGTTTTATTTGTTCATAAGATTTCACTTATAAGTAAGATCATATGAAATTTATCTTTCTCTGACTGACTTATTTCACTTAGCATAATAGACTCCAGTTGCATCCATGCTGTTACAAAGGGTAAGAATTCTTTCTTTTTTACTGCTGCCTAGTATTCCATTGTGTAATGTACCACAGCTTATTTATCTACTCATCTACTGATGAGCACTTAGAAGGTTTCCAACTCTTGTCTATTGTAAATAATGCTGCTTCTGGGAATATGTCCTAAGGATATTGAAATGCCAATTCAAAATAATATACGCACCCCTTTTTTCATAGCAGCATTATTCACAGTAGTTAAGGTGTTGTACATTTTAAGTATATACAATTATATTTGCCAATTATTCCTTAAGTAAGTCAGAAAAAGAAACTCCCCCTTGTACCATTTTTGTATAAAGTCCAAGAAGAATATCCATGATTATGTAAACATGTCATCCAAAGTATTTCTTTCTTTTCCAGCTACATATGTGTGAGGTGACGAGTTTCTTCTTCTCTCTTCTACTTCCATCTTAACAACACATAACAACATATTGAAGCAAAATAAGATATGAGAACCTAGTAGTCTCCTGTTAAGCAAGATATTGAAATGATTTGCAAAGTATGTATAGTACTACCTCTTTTCCCATGTTTAAAGGGGAAATTAATTATTCTTTATGAAAGAAGTAGAATTTCTGTTAAAATGGCTTTGATTTGTATTGTTATATTAAATAAATGAATGACAACATTAAAACTTGGTTTCAATTTATAATAGAATAAATATCAATAGATATAAACTCATAAGTCAAAATATGTTTGAGAATTTCAATAACCTTGAACTATGAGTATGCAGATTTCCTGAAACCAAATAATAAGAACCACTATAATATACAGTCAAGGATATGTGAAAATTGACTGGATATTTATCTATCATTGAAAAGTTGTTAAATATTTTAAGTAAAACAGTATTATTATAGGTTTTAAGTTTTGAGCCCCAACCATTTAGGGATAAATATTGAAATATTTGAACAAAATAATTTGATATCTGGGACAATTAAAAGTAGTCAGGTTCATCAAGAAACATGTATAATGGACCCATAGACAAAGCCAAAGGGGGAAAGGGTTGAGGGTAGGAGGTAAGGGTGTGTAGACGTGGGAGAATAGGGTGGGAAAATGGAGAAAACTGTGCTTGAACAACAATAAAAAATATAATCTTGGAAATATTAGACAGATATGTGCAAAACATAAAACTAGACCACCTCTTCATACTTTATACAAGAATATATTCAAAATGGATTAAAGACTTAAATGTAAAACTTGAACCTCTAAAAATCCTAGAAGAAAACATAGGCAGTAAAATTTCAAGCATTTCTCATAGCAACGTTTTTTTTTTGTGTTTTTTTGTTTTTGTTTTTGTTTTTTGTTTTTGATATGTCTCCTCAGGCAAGGGGAACAAAAGAAAAACAAACATGTAGGATTACATCAAGTTAAAAATTTTTGCACAAAGATGAAAATCATGAAAAAACAAAAAGACAAAATAATAAATGGGAAAACATATTAGTCAATGATACATCCAATAAGGGGTTAATATCTCAAATTTATTACAAAATTTATACTATTCAACACCAAAAAAAAATTAAAAAATAGGCAGAGGATTTGAATAGATATTTCTCTAAAGAGGACACACAGATGGCCAATAGACATGTGAAAGGTTGCTCAACAACACTAATCATCAGAGAAATGCAAATTGAAACCACAATGAGATACCACTTCACACCTGTCAGAGTGGCCATCCTAAATAAATCAACAAACAACAACTGCTGGCCAGGTTGTAGAGAGAAAGGAACCCTAGTGCACTGTTGGTGGAATGCAGACTGGTGCAGCCACTGTGGAAAACAGTATGGTGTTTCCTTAAAAAAAAAGTCTGCTCTGTGATGCAGTGATTTCACTTTTAGGGATTTATCCAAAGAAATGCAAAACACTAAGTTGAAAGAGTATATGCACCACTATGTTCATTGTACTATTACTTGTAATACCCAAGGTTTAGAAGCAACTCAATAGATGAATGGATTAAAAAAACCATGGTCCGTATACACAGAATGGGGCAAAAGTAGTTTTACAGTTGTTTGTATGGAAAATAATACAAAAATTAATAAAAATAATACACGAATAAAAGATAATCTGGGTGAGTGTTGAATTGTACAGTTGGTGGCATATACATGAAATAAGACTTCATAAGTTTCTAAATATTGAAGTTATGTGATATATACTTGACACTTTAGTACTCAAGTATTGAGAAATATACTTGAGTACTTAGAAATATACTTTTTAAAAAATAAAATGCTATATATTTTAATTTCTAAGAAAAGTATAACTTTTTATTTAAATTTCCTCTGCTTTTTATTGCCTCATGGCTTCTGTTACTTGGGGCTAGTGTTTGTCAATTGGCTTTTTTCTTCTTCTTGGTATCTGCTACCTAGGATGATTCTGAACCTCTTCTGCAGAAGTATCCATTGAGTGTAAAATAAAGTCTCTTCTGGACTGTTCAGTAGTATGTGCATCTCTCTACCTCTCTGCCCCATTATCCCTCCTTCACCCCTTATCCCTTCAAATGCATATAAGGCATGGTTATTGTATATAAGACATATCCATGCCTTATATACAAAGTCTTGGAGAGAAAATTCTTGGTTTTCTCATTGCAATTCAGTAAACAGTTTACTTAATGGGAAATTTGTTTTTATTATTTTTAACTCTATCAGGCAATACATATTGTTTCCTAAGAAGTCACCCACGCCAGGTCCAACCTGCTTTGAGCCATGATGGCAGAGTGACCCATACACCAAAAAAATCTTGAGAGTGAACTGTTAAATGACAGAAATACTGAGTTTTCTCTGAAGATATGTTGTGTAATCTGGCAAGACTGTTGCTTATTAGTAAAGCAAATTATATTTAAGCCTTGCATTTATAGAGGCAAAGGTGAATTTATATGTCTTCAGGATATATACGAAAGATTTCCCAAGTCCAAAATCTACTGCTTCAGCTGATTTTAGCAAGTATTTCCTGTTCTGTAATTAAAGATATGGCTTAACATATAAGCATCCCTTGGAGCAATTTAATAGGAATTCATATTAAAAGATAAATATCTATCTTCCTGAAGGCAGATATGATCAAGGAAAAGCATGGTAAAGGACTGCTAGACAATTGAAACTATGAGAAAATGGAAAGAATTTTAAAAGACAAAAAGTTCAAGAACACGTTCACCCTCTGACCCAGCACAAAGTTTGCTCCTAAAAACAAAGATGATGGAAATTTATAAATATAACATTTAATAAAATATCTCTGAGAAAAATGTGCATAAGCTTTTGGCATTCTATTCACTTATCAAGACATTGCTTATTCTGATAACATTCAGATATATTTATACAAAATATCTCAGAAAAATAAATTTTCTGATATCACTGACTATAGGCCCTATCATTCAAAACTCCTATGGACAAAACAGTGTCATCATTTATCAGAAGCTGTGCTATCTCATAGACTTCATCTTTAGCATTGTCAACAACGCAGAATGTATCATCAATCTTCTTTTGTGCATTTTACTTTTTTTTGTCAAGCTGGTTCTGTAACATTTTTGAATGAAAAGAATTACCTCTTATTCAACTGTGATGAAGAGTAAAAGAACATTTTTTTGGTAGTTCAGACAAGAACATTGTGGAATGGATGCTATGCTATTGGATTTTGCTTTTGTTTATTCATTAACTCATTTACTCATTAAATAGATATTGAGAAGTAATTGCGCTGTGAAATAGTGCTTGTGTTAGTTTTCCAGGACTGCCACAACAAAATACCACTGACAAGGTGACTTAAATCACATAAATTTACTTTCTCACAGCTTTGGGGACTAGAAGTCCAAGATCAAGGTGTTGGCGAGTTTGGTTTCTTCCCAGATATCGTTTCGTGGCTTGCCAATGGCTGTGTTCTTGCTGTGTCCTCACAGTGTCCTTTCTGTGTACATGCATCCCTGGTGTGTCTCTGTGCATCTAACTTTCTTCTTATAAGGATATCAGTCCTCTGTGATTAGAGCCCACACCCTTCTCTGGAGCTTAATCGCTTCTTCAAAGGCTCTGTCTTTAAACACAGTCATGTTCTGATGTACTGGGACTTTAGGGTTTCAATGTATAAATTTGGGAAGGGACATAATTCATCCCATAATGGTGATAGTCTCTAAGAATACAAAATAAATACAGTGTCAGTTTACATGGTGTTTATATTTTAATAGGGGCAGGATTTTAATGTGTGGATTAACATATGGTAAAAGATTACCATTTGTGATAAAATTATTTAAAATATGAACAAGATTCAGTATGCTTCAGCTGGGTGGTTAGTTAATGCTTCTCCAAGAAGAGCCCCTGAGAAATCGTTGCTTTCAGGTATAATAGTTTATGTGATAAGGTTCTAGTAAGAAAAAAATGCATGTATTCAAGGCCATGATCATAGGTTGATGTTGCTAGAATATAGTAAACAGGGAGAAGAGAGCTATGATATAAGACTGTAAAGACTGGCAAAGCCAAATGGCACAGGACCTGGTAAGTGATAGCAAGTGGAAATGTTACAGTCTGTTTGGAAAAAAAAATCACTGGAGGTGTATAACAAAAGGAACAACATAATAGATTTATGTTTTCTGTTCATTTTAAATAACTCAATTAATTAAGGTCCATAAAAGAAGAAATAAAGGTTTTATAGTAACTCAGAGATGACATGGTGGTTTGGAATAAGAAGTAGCAGAAAGGAAAATAGTGAACAGAATTAAAATATATTTTGGAGGAAGGTAGTGGCATTATAGTTTGGCATCAGTTTATGTCAAAAACTGTGAAGGATCTAAGATTTATTTTTTTTCTACCTACAAGCTTAAAAGCTAGGTAATCACGGTTTCACTGATGCTGGTAGAGAGTATGTAGCTCTTGGTCTCAGCTAAGAAGTTAGCCTGTTACAGTTCATGGGCAGTGGCAGAAGACACCAGAATCCTAGGTCAGAGAAAAAGTGCATTATTACTCTCAGAATATCAGCATTTTCTGAATGAGCCAACTGACCTTAAACTCCTGCAGGTTGATGCAAAGAGGGCCAGGTGACAGTTGGACAAGTAATGAGAAGTGTTACAGGACAGGGTGACTGAGATTAGGGAGCTCAAAGAAGGTCCCATGAATAGTAAGAAAACATGCCTTTTTCTGTGGAGAGAAGTGTTGTGTATGTTGTCAAAGACCAGAAGCAAATCTATTTTTGTGCTGTTGGTGACATGATCTCTGTCTTTGAGGGCTGTGCATGATATAAATGTCCTTGCAAAGGAAGCTTAGAAAAAAATGGAAGTCAGTGCCACTGCTTACAAGATGTGCAGACACATGACTTGCATGTGAAGAATTATTTGCCAGCAATATCCAACCCTTATTTTCAGTCTCAGCTTCTGGCAAGTATTCCCAGGAGTACACTGTCCCATCAGCCACTGTGATTAATCTGACAGGTTAGGAACAAATTTGTTCAATTTGTCTTGTACAGCATTTAATTAGGGTTACTATCAATAGGACTCCAAATAGCAATACTCCAACCTGTAATGCTCAGTTCACCCTTACCCCTCAGGGTCCTAGACTCAAAAACCTGAAACATAATATAAAATAAGTCATTATGTTATTCCTCAGAAAATCAAGTTGCTTTCAACTTAAATTCCTGTCTGTAGTGACATTTTGTCCTTGCCTGAGGCATTAATCAAGGCAGAGCAGGATCTATTAGCAGCTGCTCAGACTTTTTACCATGGGTTGCGAGGAGGAAATCTATGGCAAATCTATCATCCATAATGATGCTGGCCAGTGAGTTGAGGCTGACCTAAATACTTTCTTTGTGCTGAAGCAGTGTCATTGATCACTTCAGCTGATGTCAGGGACAAATCCTGTACCACCTTCTCTAATTGGATAATGTATATTGTAGGGACTACAGCTTTCAGGGTGGTGTAAGTGAGTAAAATATCTCTCCGGGAAGCTCCCAAGAGTAAGCAAGTTGATGACATTTTAAAGAGGCCTCTATATTTGTGCTAGAGTTAATTGGTTTTATGGTGGCACTTTCTTAAACACTTGAAAGTCCCTCATGTACACCTCTAACGTGCAAGGCACTGTGAAAGGCAATATCATGCCTGAACTTCCACTCTAGAAGTACAACCAAGAGAGTGCACGTGGTAGCTCTCTAAACATGTGTAAAATTATTGAGGGTCCCTAAGTGGGACCTACATGAACTCATACCTCTTACATGACCTTCTGACTGGTAGATATGTCTAAGAATTTCCAATCCATTTCGAATAGTGTTTGTTTTTGGAGGGACTACTGAGAAAAATCAGTCCAAGTTGTCTTCGTTGTCCATGCCATCCAACCCACGGAATGACTGAGTGATGGGTAGGAGAATAGCAGTAGGGAAGATCCAGAGGTAGTGGCAGGTGTTCCGTGAGAGATGAGTTGGAATGGGGGGCATACCCTACTATAACTGATAGAATTCTCCAGAAAATTAAGGGGAATGGCAATAAAATCATAATCAAAGCCTTTGGAGAGGTGATGGCCAGCCCAACAGTTTCTTAAATTCAAAGCAATTGCAGTATTTTTTGGAAACCTTCACCAAAGCATTTTCTTCATGAGGTACACTCCAGAGAGGACTTTCAAATAAAAAGGATGATTAACATCCCCTGTATTCCTTATACCTTGAAGTATCTAAGATATTCCTTCTACAAGTGCTGGGATTTGTACTCATACCCTCCACAACAAAACCAGTACATTCCATCCCAATAGCTATAACTTCACCTACTTTTCAGTCAGCTCTTACATGTATCCAGACTTTTAGTTTGGAATGGCTATGTGCAAGAGGAAAAAGGTATTTTTAGAAATTTACATAGAATCATATGTTCTTACTTTGGCCTGTGTAGGAGGACTGGGCAAGCAATGACTCAAGCAAGTGGTCATCATACTTCTGAACTAAGACTGCATCAAACAAACAAGAAAATCCAGGTGCTGAAGTAGAGTTATGAGTGAATTTCCTGGGTCCCCTTTGGGAAAACTGCCACCTAGAGAATATAATAACAGGTGTCACAGGGAGAGAAAGACAGCTATCAGAGAAAGAAAGAAGCATCATGTCCAGCAATGATCAGGGTTGAATCCTCCCCTAATTTTTTTTAAATCACCCACAATTTCACACTGATCATGACTTAGGAAATGGACAAGAGTAGGTAATCCCTTACTCAGAACAGCTACACGCAGTCTCTTTCTTTCCTTGATGGCCTCCATAGCAATGGCTGAGATGGCCTCAGTGGGGGTTAGTTTAGAACGGAAGCATGAAGTCAATACAATGCTCATTTGTAAGTCAGGGGCTGATCTCACTTGAAATTACTGCAGTTTTTGATCTACTTGTATAAAGGGTCAGAGCACCTCAGAGGAGGAATTTGAAAGATCCCATAACATTTTCAAGTCTTCTGGAAATAGGCCATTGGCAGAGGAGTTCATTGAGGAATGGGGCAGGGGGACAACCTGTGCTAGCATATAAAAGGTGAATCTACACAAAACAGTATTTCCTGGATGAATAAATAATGTTCCATCTAGTTGTGAATAAGACAGTAAAGTGTGGTAGCCCTTCCTTCAAACCAAACATAACAATATATATCATGTCAAGTTATAATTTCATAAATATTTATTAATTTTGGAAAAGACACTCAATATGTATATGGAGATTCAAGAACAAATACTGTTACCCCTTTGATTATTTATGGATGAATCACTGACTTACAGGCATGATAAAGACTCAATACTCTATGTAGTTAGATAAGATAGACTCTAATATTAAGAAGTGTTGCCATATATAAGACAGGAAAATCATTGACACGTCATTGGTATGTTTGTAGTAGTGAGTATTCAATTAAAAGTTTACTCTGCTTGGTTCCATTCATTTGCAAAAATAAAACTGTCTAGGGTATGAAAAACATGGTAACTTCTATATGACTGGATTCTTGGACAATTGACCTGCCACCTGCTGTGACTGGCTTTCTGTTGTGTTTTTACTGTGTGAACCCGGTTTCACACACAACGTGCTGGTGGAAGTAGAATGAGTGGTTAAGACAAATATGTTTTCACCTTTTTAGTTTTCACTCAATCAGAAATAATAAGCATTTAATCATTAGAGTGGCAACCTTCCCATTGAGATGTGATGTTTTAAAACACACTTTAGTAGTTTCCCCAAACTGGAAACAATAAAATTATATGTCTTATCTCCAACATAACAACTTTATAGAGTTAAAAATCTAGATCAATTAATCCACAAGGGCAGCTTTAATCAAAGAAAAAAACATACACAGGTGTCCCCAAAGGTGTGTCAATGAAACAAAAAAGAAGGAAGGAAAAGGGAAATGAGATGAGGAATGAGATATTGAAGCAGAAGAGAGCCTGTGTGAGTCTGAGGAAAGCAGAGGGAGGTCCTCTGTGAAATTTGTTAGGCATGGTGAACAAAGAAGAATATATATATATCTGAGTACAACACAATACCTTGAGAAATTGGTAACATGAAATGGAGGTACCAGAGGGACCTCCATGGGGGACTGGTCAAGAAGTAGCACTTCATTGCCAGTCAAGTTGAGTAAAAATAAAAGGTAATGTTAAAGTAACTGTTATGCCAGAAGAGTTATTTTCCTTTGAAACAAATCTGATCCTTTAGATCCTTTAATTAAAACAACTACAGGCCCTGGCTGGTGTAGCTCAGTGGATTGATTGCAGGCCTGAGAAACCAAAGGATCACGGTTCGATTACCAGTCAGGGCACATGTCTGGGTTTCAGGCCAGTTCCTGGCAAGGGATGCACAAGAGGCAACCATACATTGATATTTCTCTCCCTCTCTCTCTCCTTCCCCTCCCCTCTAAAGATAAATAAATAAAAATCTAAAAAAAAACTACAATACTAACAGCCACAACAACATTTCTGACAATTCCTTATTGCAATTAAGTAACTACTCTCCCTGGTGTGTAACACCAGGACTGTGTTGCAGTGTATCGCTATATGTACTGATTTTTGTTATTGTTGTTGTTTGTTTGTGTTTCTTATAAAGAACATCTCCACTTTGAAAACTTTTACTCCAACCATGGAAATCAGTTTCATGGAAATGTCTTTGAACTACTTCAAACAGTGTACATTCTTTCCTAGTCCCTCTAGTAATGGCTTGAGCAGTTGGTAGAGCACTAACCATACGGTACTATCGTGCATTTGCATTTCTTCTCCACCCCTCAGAGAAAGCTCCTCCGGGGCAGAGAGCACAAATATTTCATCTTTCATTCTTCGCTGCTGTCATGCAATTCCTAGTGCATCCTGTGTATTAATTAAATGAAAATTAGCAAATGAAGTTTTCCTTCCGGAATTTTAGATGTTGGGGAATATGGTTATTTTATAAGATATAGCAAAAGTACACTTACGAAACAATATTTGGAACAGTAGAATGGCAGCACTATCGGGTATTCTGAGATTGCCCTGTGACATAGACAGAGGTTGAGAAAGAGATCACTCTGTATCTTAGTCCAGTCTAGTTACTAGCTATGCTGTCACTGAAGCAGGATCTTGGTTAACACACTTGTGTAATTGTTCGTCAGAACCCGTGGCTGAGTGTGGGGTTCCCCCTGCTGGACTTACTGTTTCTTCACTGCTCTCCTAGATATTAAGAAACCTCAGCCACCTGATTGATTTTGCAGGTACATAGGGCTCTCTGGTTGGTGAATCAATATTCCTAACTTGTTGATTTCTAAGAATTATTCAGTATATTACTATACATCATGCCACATGCTTAAAAATATAAAAAATTGTATATATGGCAATCAATTGAAAATATAAAATATTTAATAACTTTAAATGAAAATGGCTTTTGTACTTTTAAACTAGATTTCTTGTTTTCACACAGAAATTTGCACAGTAGGCCTCATTAGGTCTATTGACAAATGTATTTTATTCTCCTCTTTTTGAGCATATGGTTGTAGGGGTAAACTTTCTTGGTTCTATGAAATTACTCATGGCTTTTTGGATTCCCTTAGTTCATGAAATGGGGGGTGCTGGTCATTTTGAGTGGAAGCCTTTACATTCCAACGTGAGATTTGCCATCTTCTCTCTCTTCACTCTCGAGTGCCAAGTGACACTCCCTACGGAAGGCAAGCCAGCCTGGCTCACAAAATGCTATTTTCCTCAGCCCCCTCTGTATGCATTGACCAGAAATGCATAAAAATGGTGAGCAAAAAATAAGCCTATATTGTACAAAGTCTTGAGATTCTTTTGGTTTGTTATCCCTGCAATTTGACCTAGGTTATCTCAAACTGCAGAGCACCAAATATTAAAATGAAAATAGTCATTTTGCCTGCATTGAATTCCATTTCTTTATTGCAACAACATAATTTTGTGAAGAGTAAATGAGGTTACTAGTCCCAGGAAATTTTAGTGCTATTAGTTTTCATTCCCTCTTCCTTCGTCAAATCATGAGTAAACATTATGTCTACCAAGGGGAAAATAATCGGATCTTCACAGAATCAAGAATATTAGCTTATAACACCTCTGGGAGAGAATTAAATATGTTTAGAAACATATTTTGCTTATATATATTATTCAAATGACCCCCTCAAGCATCCTCACTAATTTAGGTAGAAGCTGCGCGTGTGTAAAGTGACACGGTTTGCACTGTCCTTGTGTTCTACACGTTGTTCCCTAAACCTGCTGCAGGAGTTCCTACCCTGATTTTTTAAGAGGTTTGCTTTACTTGGTTTTGCTGATGATGTCAGCAAATAAACCATAAAATGAAATAAAATAATGTGACAAGATCTGAACAACTATAGGAACCTAAGGAAACTGTCAAAAGTAGTGCAATGATCAGAGGAGAGGTGTAAGCATGATAAAGATTCCCTAGCTGGTGTAGCTCAGTGGATTGAGTGCGGGCTGAGAACCAAAGGGTTGCCAGTTCGATTCCCAGTCAGGGCACATGCCTGCATGGCAGGGCCACGTGAGAGGCAACCACACATTGATGTTTCTCTCCCTCTCTTTCTCCTCCCCTTCCCTTCTCTCTAAAAATAAATAAATAAATTCTTTAAAAAAAGAATGATAAAGATGAGGGTCACCTTGGAAATAGAAAATATCCTACCACTGGTGAATTGAAAGCAAGCAAGCAATGATGTGGTAGTCAATGGCTTTTCTGATTATCCATACATAACTAAGAGAGGTTAAAGTTTATGACTGTGCTCTGCTCCCAAAAAGCACAACTACTATTTGTGATGCCACACCAAATGGCACCCATGTGTTCCCTAGAGGTACAGGTCCAAACAAAGAGAGCCACAGCAAGCCAACATTTTATGAAAGAGAAAAGTAATACTCCCTGAACTTGTGTCTCTCCCCAAAACAACCTTTCATTTATGATATGGTTATTTAAAACCTCCTCATCTTTCAAAGCTAGTTTCAATAATCTCACAGAAAAGTCATATGCTACAGAAGAAAAAGAAATACTTTATGGCTTTTGGCCTTTCTATTTTTAAAAAGTTTCCTGTAGCACAAAACATATTATGATGCTTAATGGTCACTTTGCCCACAACATATTCCATTACTTTAAAGCAAAGGAAGCCAAGTTTGTTAGTTCTGCGATTCACCAGCATAACACACACACACACATGCACGCACATGCGTGCACTTGGAAAAAATATATAAAGGGCTCTTAACTCACCTTCACTATGAAATATTTACACATATGTTGCTAAATTATGTTTCACCCACACATTTACATAGAAACAGAGGTTTTCTTGAGGAACATTAATGCAACCCTTTTTAACATTACACTTACCCAATGCATGGAGGTGGTTTTGCCCAAAGACAGAATTTGAGGCCAAACTAGTAAAGAGAACTTATAATTAGCTCTGGAGGAGACAGGAACCCTGGCCTCTGCACTTTTAGGCCAATGGCACATGGCTCATTGATTCTGGCTCCGAAAAGCAGCTGGTGCTCAGAGTTGTTCCACATCTGGCATCTGAAAAAGTCTCATTCTTTAAGGAATTTGACTGTAAGAGGTGAATACAGGAATGCAATGCTTGGTGTCTAGGTCATTAGCTCATAAAATTTTTAAAATCTTCTTTCTACTCTCTGAGGATCTATGAGGATCAGATGTTAGCAAAAATCTGCTACTTTCAAATTATTGCAAAACATTAGGAACAGGAACAAATGCCAGACCTTAAAATGTACTCAACCTAGAATCTATTCTGATCAAAATTTCGAAAGATCAGGGTTCCTAAGAAATGAGACCTACAGCCACACAGACACATTTTTTTTTTTCAATTTTGCAAAGTACTTTTGTCTTTGAGTGATTTAGTTTATCTGAACTTCAGTGTTCCTACTATGAAGAAAATATATACCATCTCTACTTCCAAATGAGCATCTTCATTTTTATATGGATTCATTTAATATATAATTGATATATTTTCATACTACAATGATTGATTATATTAGAATGATTGAGATAACCATAAAATTTTTCTAACATTGTTAATAACAAGCAGTTCATGTGTTCAGAGGTAATGACTGCAGTGAAGTGGGTCTATCGATGCGAACTTTCACACCTGGCTTGAGTAATATGTAACCTTGCCATTGTCGTATTAAATTTAAACAGGGAAGTCCTGAACATTTTATAAATGCAGAAGAGCATTATTAATTCATACAAACTCCTTGTACAAAAAAAAGATGAGATAACCTTCAAATTATCCCTCACGTTAATGATGTGCTTTTCATGTGCACATCAGTCTCGTGGACATCCAGTTAAATCTACCTCCCACATACCTGATCTGTAATGTGGGCTGTGCTTTGCACAGACACAGAACAAAGGAACCTTGGCCATCCAGTGAACAGAGATCACGTAGCTGGCCATGACACAGAGGTGTTTTCCATTTGTTGTCAACATGCACTGGAATGCATCAGGTGTGAAATCCACAATTTAAACCTCAAGAGTAATTTCAGATAAACATCTATCATGCACAGTTATCATTTTAATATTATATTTCCATAAAGATGAATTATTAATATGAGTTAAAACACCAAATTGCAGTCACCATCAAAATGGCCCCATAGTAGTCAAAACATATTAGTGTTGAACTCTCAATATTTCCATGATGACAATAATATAATCATTCAACTAATTAATTAGTAATAATATTAAACATATACAATAACATTTTGTGGGTTTTATATGTAGGGTATCTATATTTTAGGTGGTGATTTAGGATTTTTTAAATAACCTTTTTTTGTTGTGTGTAAGTTTTTAATTTACAGAAATATTGTGAAGATAGGGAGTTCTCATATCTCATACTCAACTTCCCCATTGTTAATCTCTGACATTGGCAATTGGTATGATAATTGTCACAATGAATGAATGACTATTGCTAATTACTATCGACTAAAATCCACAATTCATTCCCATTTCCTTAAAATCTGACATCCTTTTTATGTTGTGTGATCCTATCCAGGATACCACCTTACATTTATATATCGTGTCTTTTTAGCACCCTCTAGGCTGTGACAGCTTCTTAGGATTTCCTTGTTTTTCAAGACCTTGGCAGTTTTAAGGAGTACTGGTCAAGTATTTTGTAAAATATCCCTAGATTGGAATTCCTCTGATGTTTTTCTCATCATCAGACCACGCCAATCGGTCTTAAGGTGGAAGATCAGAGAGACAAAATGCCATTATCATCACATCAAATCAAGCGTACACACTGTTAACATGGCTGCTGCTGTTAACGCTGATCACCTGTCTGAGGAAGGGCATGTCAGGCATCTCTATTGTAAAGTTATTCCCCGTCCCCTTCAGAATGCACCTTTCGGAAGAAGTGTATAGTCTACACTTAAAGAGGGAAGAATTACACTCCGCATCCTGGAGGACAGAGTAACTGTTCCAAATTCTGCTTAACAAATATTTATTTTCCTCCATTTCTTTCTTTATTTCATCATTTATTTTTATTAGTATGGACTCATGGGTTTTATTTAATACTTGGAATTATGATCCAATATAAATTTGCTTAATTTGTTGCTTAAATTATCCCAGCTTTGGGCATTTATTCAGTTGGCTACTTTATTTCTTTAACATACCTCAATCATTCTATCATATGCGTTGGCTATTGCAGGTCTTTGACTAGTCCATGCAAACTTTAGAATTGTGTCCACAAAACAGCTTTCTGTGATTTTGATTGGCACTATGTTTACTCTGTAAAGTTGAGAAGGATAACATTTTACCATATGTTTTGTTTCTTGCAATTCATTAATACGGCTATTTCTCCATTTATGCAGAACTTCGATTTCTTGCATCAGTAGTTAGTAGTTTTCCACATATACTTCCTTTATATATTTTACTAGATTTGTACTTAATTATTTCATACTTTGGAACTACTGTAAATGGATTTTTAATTTCAAGTTCTAATTGTTCATCGCTTGTATATAGAAAAAATTGACTTCTGTACTTTAATTTTATATATTGCTACCTTGTTGTACTAACTTACTAGTTCCTATTTTTGTTGTTAATTATTGATATTTTCTACATAGATAATCATAGTAGCTGCAAATAAAGGCAGTTTTATTTTTTCTTTTTAATTCATACACATTGTCATTTTAGTTTGTTTTCTTATTTCACTAAACATGACTTCCAACAAAATGATAAATAGGAGGTATGAAAAAGAATAGTCTTGCCTTTTTCTGACCTTAGGAGGAATCAATCAGTTTCTCATCATTAAGTATATTAGCTATAGGTTACTGTAGACATTCTATATCAAGTTTTAAATTGAGGAAGTCAGCCTCTATTTCTGGTTTGGTAATAGTTGGTATCTTTCAACTATGAATATGAAATGTATTAGATTTTGTAAAATATTTTTCTGCATCAATTTATGTGATCGCATGACTATATTCTTAGCCTGTTGATGTGGTGAATTACACTGACTGATTTTTGAATATTGAAGCAGCATTTCACATCTAAATTAAATTCCACTTGGTTTGGAGGTATAATTCCATTTATAAATTGATAGATTGAATTTGCTATTATTTTGCTGAGGTGTTTTGCATTGATGTTTATGAGAGCTACTGTCCAAGAGTTTGCCTCTCTTGTAATGTTTTATATTTTCCAATATCAAGGTGATGCCAGACTCACAGAATGTGTTAGGAAATAGTACTTCAGCTTCTGTTTTTAAGGAAGAGATTTAGGAGAATTTGTAACATTTCTTCCTTAAATATGTGATACAATTTACCAGTAAAACCATCTTCAGCATGGTTCTTTCACCTTTGGAGGTTATTAATTACAATCTTAATTTCTTTATAGACCTATTTGGATTACCTGTTTCTCTTTGTGTGCATTGTAGTTGTTCATATCTTTCAAAGAATTAGACCATCCATCCAATGTATCAATTTGCAGACATAGAATTGTTCATAGTATTCTTTATAATCTTTTTAACATCTACAGAGTCAACAATGATGACTCCACCTTTATTCTGGGATTGGCAATTTATATCTCTCTGTTTTCTTGGTTAGCCTCATTAGGGGTTTATCAATTTTATTGATCTTATAAAGCCAGATTTTGGTTTTGTTAATTCTCTCCATTGCATTACTGTTTTTTTTTTAAGTATTTTTTGAAGATTTTATTTATTTATCTTTAGAGGGGAAGGGAAGGAGAGATGGAGAGAAATATCAATGTGTGGTTGCCTCTTGTGCATCCCCTGCTGGGAACTGGTCTGCAACCCACGCATGTGCCCTGACTGGGAATTGAACCTCAATCCTTTGGTTCACAGGCCCACGCTCAATCCACTGAGCTACACCAACCAGACTAGCATTACTGTTTTTTTTTTTTTTTAATTTCATTAATCTCTGCTCTTATTTTTATTATTTCTGTTGTTTTGCTTGTTTTGGGCTTTAAGTTTTTTTTTTTATAGTTCCCTAAAGTAAAAATCCAGGTTATTGATTTTAGATCTATCTTCTTTCCTATTATATGCATTTATTTGACAAATTTCCCCCTAAGCACTGCTTTTGCTACACTACACCAATGGTAAAGATATTTGTATGGTGATAATAAGTTAGTCTGAATTAGCCAGAATTCAGTAACAAGTTTGATGCCACTAAATAGAAGACAGAATCTCCAAGTAAGTATAAAGCTGTACATATTTTCTTCCAATAGATAACCTTCAAACAAAATCATTTTCATCTGTCATGATATCTGTAGTTGAACTGTTACGTTTACTGCTTGCTACAATACACCAGAGGGAAGTATTGGATGTCTCAGTGAAACGGCATTAGAAAAAAAATGTGTTATAGGACTTGTATGTTTGATAGGTGACTTGGGGGAGGCTTCAGGAAGTGGAGTTTTGCTTTTGATTGGATGATCTCAGTTAATTGTATGACCGAACATCTTAGTTTATCTATAAAGTTTGAAGACTAAATGAAGTTTAAAGCTTGAATTGAGAAAGAGGCAACAGGTGGTCATATCAGCTGAGATCTTTGTAATTGGCACAGTGGTCTTATTTCTGTTTTTGTTTCTTGCATTTTTTTCTCTACACTTATTTTGGTTACTTCACTCTTTCATCTATTAACAGGATGCTGCATTCCAGCTGTGAATGCCAGCGCGGTTGCTAATGTCAGGCCTGTTGCTGGATATCAGGGACTGTGTTTATCTCTATAAAACCTTCCCACTTCCCCTCTTTTTTCCTTGCTCCCCACTTTTAGGTCAATGGAAGATGAAGTTAGGCACAGAAAAACGTTCGTACTTCATATTCTGATTTTAACCATTATCAAAATTTTGCTGATCAGGGATTGGTTCAGAGAACATCGTGTGGATCTGGACTTGGATTTACCTTCCTAGCTCCCTTTTCCCCCAGATGAGTTGTCGAATCCTCCCGTGGGGCAATGACTGCATTGTAGCATTTAAGACTCTGGGCATAATACATCGGCCAACTGTGACATGCACAGTTAGCAAAAACAAGACAATGGTTGTTAGGTTATAAAAACAGTGAAGCCTGGCTCTGGATAATAAAGCTGAGGCTATGAAAATAAGACCTAGAATCCAACAGAATCTGTTTTAGAAAGTAAATTTGCTTGTTTATTAGCCTACTCAGGAACTGTTCTTATCGCTCTGTATTATGTAGGTAAAAGAAGTATTTACTATAGCAGAAAACACCCCTTGTCTGGCTAAAATTGCTTATTCTTGTTTCACTAAATTTTAATAATAATATGAAATAAGTGTTTATGTAGATGAAAATAGCCATTTTAAATTTTTTAGGTCCAGTTTTTTTTTTTTTTTATTTTTTGCTTAAAAAAAAAAAAAAAAACACTGATTACTTTGGTTGAATGTAGTACTATAAATTGTTAATTATACCAAGTATAATAATTTCAGAAAAATGAATTTTAAAATGAATTTAAAAATAATAAATTGACATGCTTGTGTTTATTAAAACTGTCATTAGAGTTAATTCAAATAGAAATTCTAATATAAAATGTACAGCTTTATTTAATATACTAAGGTAACTATATGTTAAAGCTATATTTAAAAGTTTTACATTATTAAAATTTATACATATGTGTTTGACTGAGTCTACCTAAACATACATATAAAGTTATAACAATAATATATTCATGGCATATTGTTATATGAATAATGTATATAAAGGAAAGATTAGATTCTGGTATTTTTTGTATAAAATTACTAAATTATTTTATTTTCACAGTAGTAGACCTTTCTTTTGTCATCAAATTATTGTTAACTCTGAGTGCTTTATATATACTTTAAAAACATTAAAAAATTATCTCTTATATTAAAGAGGGTTCCTAAGTTTCTAATAATGATTGTTTTACCTGCTATTTATTATCATTATCTGTAGTTATTTTTGTGTTTAGATATTTCTAAAAACCATTTTTCTCTAATACCTATACTTGATTTTGTCTCTGCCACATTTTGAATAATAAAACTGTAAAGATATTTTATGCCAAATTTATTTTTGGATTTATCAAAATGTTCATTTATTAAGACAAAGATTTACTCCATTATCACATTAAAGGGAAGGACACTAGGACACTAATATTTAATTGCTTAAATATTATTCAGATTAAAATCAAATGCAAAATTGTTATTAAAATATTTGCATACCAAACTTGTCACAAAGAACACCTGAAACACAACAAAATTTTTTTTAGATTAATGATTAGTATAGTGTAATATGCTAATATAAATTTTAACAATTTGCATACTTTTTATTCAGGCTCATGTTCATGTATAAGTACAGAGAATATTACAATAAAAGATTATTTTGCCAGCATTCTAAATCAGGACACATCATAGGCTCAAAGGCCAAACAAGGACATGACACTCAGGTCTTAAAAAAAAAAAAGCAACAACTTAGATTTGATTTAAATAAAGGGATATTGATACATCTTTTCAGTTAAATAAAATGGTCCAAGTAAATAATGATTGCACCGTGCCAATGAAAGGCTGATAAATTCAGAGTACCTCTGTTAAGTTGAGAGAGAAACAAGAGTTTCAAAAAAATATGTATGGCTATTTCCATGTGATGAACTAAAATGAACACCAAAGTATTTTAAAGGTCCTTTTATTAAAAGTGCCTTTGCTTTGGGTTAAAAGATACCTTGACTCAATATGATGTGAGATGATGCCAGAGACCTCCAATGTCTTTGGAAGCAAGCACGAAGAAGCAACATCACAGCTGCCGAGGAAGGTATACTCCCAAACTCCTATTTCAAATGGTCAGAAAGAAAAATGGAAAAGGTTACATGTGAAGCCAAAAATCATGAAGAACAGCATACCTAACCTCAGGGAGCAGAAATAAGGTCCAGTCAAAAACTCTATTCTACCCAAATAACTGAATGACTTTGCAAAATTTGTCCTCCTGGCTGGATTTCAAAATTTTCATGAACCAGACACTGTCTATGTGGTCCCCATAATGCATCATTCTTAATACTAAAATTTTTGTAGTCACCCTGTCTCTCCTTTCCATTGTAGAGTATCATGTCATGTGTCCGCATGCAAATGATCTGAATCAAGCCAGGCTAATTCCAGAAATGAGTGAGATCTGACCTTGATTTTATACAAACCTTGATTTTCATCTTGCCTCTGTGATTGGATAAGGACTTGTAGGGATGTTCTGAAAAGGGATAACTATATTTTGTATGTAGGAAGAAGGGGAAGAGAAACCTCGGTTCCCTAGATGTTTAGAATCCTTGGGAATTAACAACTACTGCCAAGATGTGGTTTCAACCTGCCCCCACCATCTTGGAAAGTAAAGTTGCATTAAAGTGATCGAACTACCCCACCATCTATTCAGGTTTGTCTTTCTATCTAGAACCCAATCCTGTGCTCTGATGAAAGAATTAACTGAGCAAAATCATGATCTCCCTTTTTTTCCATTTCTACACCTAACCTGCAGCCTGGGTTTGTGTATAGAGAGACAAACCAAGGCCAGTTGAACTCTGTAGATTTGTAGTTGTGCACAAACTTCATGTAATATGATAAAGAAATAGCTATTTGTTGCTTCAATACCTTGAGATTTGGAAATTTGCTGTATATGCACCATAAAACTAGTGAAGCTGAAAACACACCTTTTCCAACTCTGCTCTCACTCCTAAAAATTCTGATGTGGTGAAGTTGCATTAAAGGAAACCCCTAGGACTGGATAGTAATTAAAGTGATAAAAGAAAATATATATATTTACAATAAGGAAAAGAGACCTGAGTATAGGACTGGGCTCCATTCCAAATACAACAAAGAAAATGGAGATTTATAGGCAAAGAGAAAGTTTGGGGGATTTGCCAAAGGAAGGTTAGTAAAGAGAATTGGGCAATTGTTTTTTACACTTACCTAACAAGATTCTTGTTGAAGGCAGGCCAGGGTAATCAGATATCACCTGTGGGGTGGTGAGGGGTGAGGAGTATTGAAGACGGAGGGTGGTCAATATTGAGGATGATGAGCTATTGAAGGTGAGGAATTTTGGCTAAACCCACTTAACAGCACTCTTGCTAAAATTACAATGCAAAAACTGACAAGGAAATCCAAAAGTCACGGCCTAGAAGGGAAGGAAATTTAGAGGAGACTGATTAAAGTTTGGTCAAGGAGAGACTTTATCCATTTCAGAGCTATTTCCCTAAATAGGAGTATTTTCCCTCTAGTATTGGCCTAGATTAATACAGTGCTTGAAGCAGATGTATCAAGTTATGTCAAAATATCTAATTAGATTGAGTAAATAAACCTTTGACTTGAGTTTAAAATTATACTGCAACAAAGCCTTAGACAAAAATGTTTATAAAATGTAAACATTTTTCATTTTACTATGAATAAAAGTGTTTTTAATTCTTAGATATTTTTAATATTCTTGCCTAAAACCTTAAAACAAAGCCTGCTGTGTAGGAAGTAAAAAAATAAAAAATACTGACAAGGGAAACAGATAAGGGACTTCTCTGATATTTTCTGCTTGACAGCTCCTTCCCCTCTAATGCATCTATTTCATTTTTCTTGCAGAAAGATCTGCTGTCTCCTGAGACAATATCTCCCAGGAAGGATCAGTCAGGAAGAGGACAGCTTGAAGTCTCCGGGTCTTTTAGTGTGACTGGGTTGGATGATGTAAATTCTTAACTTAAGCTAAAAAAGAACATGATTGAGAAAAGACTGTTCTGTGCAAATAATAAGAGTAAAAAGAAAAGAAGTCAAATAAGTGTCCATTTATCTGTAATGAGACACATTAGGAATAAAAATTAAAATTAAAAAAATAATTTTGAGTTTAAAGTCACAAATTATGAATTCAAATCATTATCACTTATTGCCATTGTGCTAACAATTTATGTACATAACAAGTCTATATCTGTAGAAATGGAAGTATTAATTATTTCTTATGTTTTGCCTTAGAATTATATGAAATTATCTATTTTAAAGTGTCTTGCAAAGGTACCAAATAAGTATTTACTTTCATATTTTATTATTCAATTGTCACTTACGACATTTTCTAATGTGTTACCTCAGCCCAACATTAATTAACTTTGAATTGTACATTATTACCTAAAGTCATGTAGTTTTGTATCATCTGAAGAACATGTAATGGAGATGATGTTCCATGGAATGAAAAGATTTCTAGCCACAGCGTTGGAATTTTCTTTATATATTTTTCAGTGGTTCACTCAAATTATCCAAAGTTTAGCATCCTTAAATCATAGGACACTGAAGTGCCACTAAACAATCTCATAAAATAATAAACATTATATGGGTAGAACAAGGTAAGAAAATGAGTAACAAAAAAATTACAAAACATTAAAATCTGGAGAAAAGTTGACTTAATTACTCAAATATAACAATGTAGTAAAGATGTAATGGAACAGACTTGGGGTGGGGGTGAGTGATATACTATTACCAAAAGAACCCCTGCTTTTTCTCCAGGGGTTCGCCCCCCGTACTGGGTTTGCTTTGCCTGCCGCCAGAGGAAAAACATCCTTAAAGGCCAGAGATTGGTGATAAGGAAAGGAATTATTTATTTAAAGCTTATACAGACTTGAGTAATGACTTAATGTCTTCATTAAAATACCGAAGTTCTTTAGAATACCCACAAATGCACACGGTCCTTCCTTCTCTCCTTTGCCTGGTCCGGGTACCATATCTCAGGAAAAGAAGTAGAAGTGTATGATTCAGGCTTCTGGCTCATCAGCTGTGTTGCTGCCATAATCTCCAGTTAATCCAAAGCCATGTGGCACCTGTTCATGGCCTACCAGTAAGAGTCCCCTCACCCCTCTTCTTCCAAGCAAAGTCTCTCCTGCTTCTTAAGGCATGTGGCAAAGGGAGCACACCAGAGCCACGTGGTCCTCACTCTCACCCAAGCTGCATGGTCCCAACCTCTACCACAGCCACATGGTCCCAACTCCTCCAAAGCCTGGTGGTGCTACCTTGCATGGCTGCTGTGCCTGGGTTTAAATCCCAGCACCAATCTTCCTCTGCAGCCCCATTTCTGACTCCTCCTACAATTAGTTACACCTGCCAGCATTCCTGTACTCTTCTAGTTTTCCTGGGCTGCCATAGTATGTCTGGGCAGGTGTGGCCTCATGGCATGGAGCCAATCATCTCCAACCTCTCATGCAGGTGCTGTAACCAGGGGGAGTTGCCTCCCAATTACATCTTGGGTGGAAGTCACTTCTATCTCCTCGGTTCAAAGCATGGCCACAGCTATTTAACATATCTATGAAACCAGGTAAAGGTTACAGGTATGTTAAACGACCATGCCAGAGGTTAGCTGCAAAGCTGTTGCTATGCAAAACAGCTCTCAATGGCCATGCTCCCTGTGTCCCATCTCTAGGTCAGACTGGTGGGGATGAGGACATCAGATATATTTTTTCTCTAGTATTTCCTGAACACTCTGAGTTCTGGACCTCATTACAAATCTGTACTTGAGGACCCCCGCTTGCCTGCACCCTGCTACAAATATGAGGGGGAAAAGTAACATTCAGATAATATAAATAGTACAAATAAATCTTAATACAACATGTTCGAAACTCAGATTTTAAAAAAAGCTAAGACTAGTGTACTTCAGTTGGTTAGGCATCATCCAGCAATGCAAAAGGTCAGCAGTTCAATTCCTGGTCATGGCACCTGCCTCAGTTGCAGGCTGGGTTGCAGGCCAGGTTCCCTGTGGGGGAGCATGGGAGAGACTACTAAAGTTTCCCTCACACTGATGTTTCTCTTCATCTCTTTCTCCCTCCCTTCCATCTCTCTCTAAAAATAAATAATAAATAAAAATAAAATAATAAAAAATACCAGTGGACCCTGGTCAAGATGATGAATAGGACAACATCATACTTGAAATCTTTCATGACCACATCAAAATTGCAACTAAACTACAGAACAACTCCCCCCTCCTTAAGAAGAGCCAGAAAACTAGCTAAATAGAAGTCCTAAATAATAAAGGATATTGAGAAGAAGCCACATTGATACTGGTAGGAGGATTGGGGAAGCAGCAGGGGCAAGCCCTATGCTCAGAGTGGCCACTTTACAAATGGTGGTGGGAGGGATATCCAGGCTTTTTTTTTTCCCCAGGAGGAGGAGTCCCAGTCCCACGCAAGCTCCTAAACCTGGGGTCCTGTTGCCAAGAAGAGAAATCTCCATACCTTCTGGCTGTGAAAACCAGCAGGGATTGTAGCTGACTGAAAGAGAGAGCTGCATGCTGGAGTCCTAGGTTCTCCTTAAAGCACCTGTGCATGCATTCACTTATTGAGAGACTCACTTGATCTGAGCTTTAGCATTGGAACAAGAGTTTGAAATACACCAGGGACATACAGGGAGGAACCGAATTGTCTAGCTTCTGAGCAAGGGTGGGAGGAACAGCTTTCTCTCAGACAAAGTCAGGGCAGAAGCCATTGTTTTTTGTATTATTTTTGTTAGACTTTCCTCCAATCAACTTAGCTACCTATCAGTAGTTCCTTTAAATGTAAGTGGCTTAAATACCCCAAAGAAAAGAATACTTCCTACAGATACACAAATGGATAAAGAAGAGAGGATACAGTGGGCTATTATTATTCAGCCATACAAAATGTGCCTTGCTATTCATGACAACATGGATGAATGGACCTAGGGGGTATTATGTTAAGTGATGCAAGTCAGACAGAGAAAGGGAAGTACCATATAATTCACTTATATGTAGAATCTAAAACACAAAATAAATGAACAAACAAAGCAGAAACAAACTCCTAGATACAAAGAACTATTTGATAATTGCCCGATGGGAGTGGTGATAGGGAGATCAGTTAAAAAGGTAAAGGCATTACAAATAATTAAGGAAGTTTCAGTTATGAAATTAGTCAAGGAGATGTAAAGTGCATCAACTGGAACAGAGTCAATGTTGTAATAACTTTGTATAGTGTCAGATGACTACCAGACTTACGGGGAAGATCTCTTTGTGAGGTATAAAAATGTCTAATAATATGTTATATAACTGGAACTAATATTGTATGGCAATATGAAAAATAAAACATATTTTAAAGAATTACAAAGAAGGAAAAAGGAAGAACAGCACATGAATTAAGAGTTATAATGACCAAATGCAATGGGGTGGGGTTTGGGTAGAGTGGAGAGGTCTTATTTACATTATAATTCAAATCAATTATTTAAAAATCAAGCAGTCAGGGAAACGTAACTTTGGTAGGTAATTTATGATATTAAAAATATTGTTGACTTGTTGAGGTGCCATAATAGTATGATAGTAATGTGATTTGTCTATATTTACTCATATTTTATTTGAGTATAATTGACATATAAGTTTCAGGTATACAATGAATCAATATTTGTATAGATTGCAAAAATCACTACAATATGCCTAGTTAACATCTGTCAGTATATACAATTACCACATTTTTCTTTATTATAAGAAATTTTAAGATTTACTCTCTTAGCAACTCTTGACTATACAATATATAGTATTAACTATTGTAAACTTGCTGTATATTACATCTCCATGACTCATTTAATTTATAATTGGAAGTTTGTGACTTTTAACCCCCTTCCCCACTTCCCTCTCTCACACCACTCTGGCAACCAGTGATCAGTTCTCTGTACGTATGAGCTGATTTTAGGTATTTCATTTTTAGAATCCATATATAAATGTCATCATGTGGTAATTGCCTTTATCTGTCAGATTTACATCACTCAGCACAATGCCTTCAAGATTCATCCGTGTTGTCACAAATAGCAAAATTTCTATTTTTTATGACTGAATAATATTCCACCTGATGATATATTTATTGATTTTAAAGCAAGAGGGAGGGAAGATGGGGGAGAGAGAGAGAATGGGAGGGAGGGAGAGAGATACATCAATCAGGGAGAGGAACATCAATTAGTTCCCTCTTGTATATGTCCCAAATGAGAATGGAACCAGCAACCCAGGTGTGTGCCCTAACCTGGGATCTCACAAGCTTTCTGTGTATGGGATGTCACTCCAACCACCTGAGCTACCTGGCCAGGGCTATACCACATATTCTTTCCATTCACCCATCAGTGGGCAGATAGGTTGTTATCTTGACTACTGTAAATAGTGCTGCATTGAACAGGGTGTGCATACACATTTTTTGAGATATTGTTTTCATATATTTCAATTAAATATCCAGCAGTGAAATAGCTAAATCAAATGTTTGTTTCAGTTTTAATATTTTGAGGAGCCTCCATACTGTTTTTACCTGCAGTGCACAAAAGTTCCCTTTGTTTCACATCCTTGCCAAAACTTGCTGTTTGTTTTTTGGTAATAGGTGTGAGGGGATATCTCACATTCTGAGAGGTGAGGTGATAGCACACTGGGTTTTGATTTGCAGCATTCATTGGATTGAGAGAACTCACACTCCAGACTACCACACCGAGGACAAAGGCTTTTTAAACTCATGTTTTAATTTGTTAACACTTAGATACTATCTCCTGCCCCCAAAGCATCCTTTAAGCTCCCACAATAAGGGGAAGGGGATGTGACTCCGAGTAGAGAGAAATGTTCCTCCCCAGCGCTGCCCATGGAAAGCCTGCGCACGGCCGATGGGATCAGTCTGGGAAGTCCTGGTGGGGGATGAGAGGCAGGCTGACGCAGAAGCACTGCCTGGGGCGCATGCCCAGTCTGTGCCTGTTCCCCCGGCTCTTGGCCATGGCGAAAGGGAAAAGAGGATTACAGTGTTTTTCAGAACTGGCAAAAATAAGCATATATAATCCTCGCACTATCTCCTAGGTTCTAGACTCTGCAACATGATATAAGATTTGTCTGAAGTAAGGAAGAGTTCAGAGTCAAAGAGAATACTGCACAGAACAACGTAGAACTCCTTGCACAGTGAAAAGGATCAGGTTGTAGACAACAGACATGGGCCCAGGAAAAATTTTGCCAAAACAATATTAAAGTAAACCCCATTTTTATGTGAAGAAACTGAGGTTCAGAGGGATAAAAGAACTTTCTCAGAACCATGCAATGAGTAGGTCAGAATCTGATCTGTCTCTACCCGGGTTGTGTTCTTCACCACTGTGCTAGCTTTTCCCAAATGTGATTCATGCATAGAATTATTGCACACTCCTCTCTGTATTCCTGGAAGGGTCCTTGTTCACATCTATGCTTGGCACAGTTTTTAATGTTGCCAACATTGACACTAAAAAGCCACTCACTTTAGACAATAATTTGGTCCCTATCTGTGGACCACTGTGTCACAGCTGCCCAGGAAGCTCATTAAAAATGCAGAAACCAGAGTCCTGCTACAGATCTGGATGTTTTCTGAGGTTTGGCCCAAGAATTCACTTACAGATATTTCTAAATTGTGAGTCTTAAGCCCTCTTAAGGTGATAAATCATCCATCTATGTTATTCTGCCTTCCAGAGAGGCCCAGTGAGGTCCTGAGAAGGCGTTGGTACCCCCACTAGATGAGAGGGATGCTCTGGTACACGTAATCTCACTGAAGCCTTGGAGACTCTGAGTGGTCTCCTACTAGCCCACCTGCCAGGTCAAACCTCCTCCAGAGCCTCTCCCTTCGGTTAACTCCCCTCTCACTCCCCAAAAGTAGTCATTTCCAATTAGTCCTGACTTTGTCTGAACATACACCATGCTAATTCACCATTTAGTAGTGTTAAGAAGGTGCTGTGCTTCTCAGTCAGGTTTACCCACCTTCTACAATCGCAGCCTAAGCAATCCACCTCCTGGGCACATCTCCTCTGCAACAACCCCAGCAAAGAAATGTCCCAAATTTGTTTATTAAAGGTCAGCAACAGGGAACCCCCTCCTAAAGAAGGTTATCTCTCATTGTTAACAAGATCTTAGCCACAACTTAGGGCACCCCAAATATGACCTTTTTCTATGGGCTTGGCCATGCTAAGGGCAGAGGTGTCTCTTTCCATCTCTGAGGAGAATCAAATCGTCTTTTACCATCACCTCTTTACTGTGTTGACTGTGATTTTCACCTGGATGACTTCTGCAGCCACACCTTACCCTTTCATGGTGGTGGCATTGTCATTATTCCCCTTTGGGAGGGGGAGAGGAGGGTGTTGATTGGGTTGTCATTTTTCATTGTTACTGTGTCATGGATTTGTTTTCAATATTATATTAAAATGGGCCCATCATTCCCACTCTGTGAAGTCACTCAGGACCCTCACTTTGCCTTGGAGTACCTTGACCATCTCTGCCAGGGTCACTTTGAAATGTGAGAGCTTGTCCTTTCACTCCTATCAGCTATAAATCCATAGCCTCAGCCTGAAGCCCAACTGCTGAGCAGAACAACTACCTCTCTGCTACCTGTGCAACCTGGGGCTGGCCATTGAACCTGTTGGTTCTTTGCGTTCTCTGTTCTAAAAACTGAGCGTTCTACAAATCAACATTTGGGGTAGAAGAAGGTCAAGAAGAGTTTGTCTTTGCTTTTACTCTTCCCAACTGTACTGTCTTCCCTGTCCTCTCCATGAGTCCAAACCTCACTTGCCCACCATGAAGGAACCTTTCCTAATTCCCCAGTCCACACAAATCACTGCCTGTCCAAATGTTGGATACTCAGGGTCAGCTGCCTTAGCAAATCTTGCTTCCTATGTGAATCCAAGGAAGGGGTTTCTCTTGCTTTCCTGTGGTCCCTAGGGCTGTGCCAGTCCACAGGTGTGCTCCACAGGGAGTGGCTACTTAACTAAGGCATGGGTGGGGATGGCCAAGTGTGAGGGCACAGGTGGGGTGCCTCCCTGCCCTCAGCCTGCTCTCCACAAAACCTGGAGAGCATCGAGTCACAGACTCCATTGTGATGACCTCACTGAGTATTGATGACCTCATGGTTTCCATGGCAAGGTAACTGCATAAATGTGGGGTTCTAGGGCACCTTCCTCTCAGTTCTCTACCAGACACTGGTCGATGCGGTTGAGAAAGATGATGAGCAGCTGGTACTTGAAACTCCAGTGTAATTTGCCCGCTATCCCTTTGGAGAGCAGCAGAGCAGGTGGGCCTGGGCTGGGCATCTGCACAGGCAGCACTGGGGTACACCCAGCCTCACCTGGCTGCCACATGATCCTCTTGGGCTTGGCCATCACCCCTGAGAACTACACTAGCTATTGGTAATACCAGTGGCCTGGGGCTCCTCAGGGACCCATAGTGTTTCTGCTCACTACTGAGGGCAGTGCAATGGCATTCCTGGGCAAGAAAGTTCTCATCTTTATCAATATAACCTTCCTTTTGGGCTATAATATACTTTGATTTAGACCCCTTATTGGTTTTTCTCTTAGCAAATGTCAAGTGCATTTCTGCTGGCAAACGATAAATGGGGAAGTGTGATGAAAAATTGTGGAGCATTGCTTACGAAGCTCTCTTTCAAACCCAGTCCCACTCACTGTGCTGTCATGTAGACGTCCACAGGGGTCCCCTCAGATACAATCAGACTGGGCTGCTGAGTCCTGGGGAAGGGTAGGCTCAGTGCTTGGGAAGAATGAAGGAGCCAAAGGGGGTGAGGAGCAATTCTGAGACTGGAGGGCTGAGAAATCGCATCCCGGAAGGCTGGGCTGATATAAGCCTAGGCCTGGTACCCAGAAACAGGTTCTGAACCTCCTGGTCACTCTGCCTCAACATTTGGCCTTTTTTCTGATCAAGATAAAAATACCAGGGGATTACAGTTCAGTGTAATTGTACCCAGAAACAGGTTCTGAACCTCCTGGTCACTCTGCCTCAGCATTTGGACTTCTTCTGATCTAGATAAAGATCCCAGGGGACTAGAGTTCAGTGGAATTAAACAAAGAGGCATGAATCAGGCCTGAGAAGATTTGCCAAGGTGGAGAGGATCTGAAACCAATTTATATTAAATTATTTTTCTCCAGACTTGGAAGGTATTTCTCAAAGCCTCAGAGGTGACAAGCTGTAAGGAAACTTGTCTCTATTGTGGGAAAGATTGGGGGAGAGTCCTGATCACAATTATTTTCGAGTCTGTTTCCCAGGGAACGGGGAGAAGCTCTGGTCTCCTGCTGCTGCCCAGGGGCCCACACAACTCCTTTTGCAGCCCACACCTCTTCTCTTGGGGGCTCATAGAGGGGCTGGGTTAGGGCTGTGTGCTGGATGCCCAGCAGATTAGAAGGCTGCCACAAGAACCTGGGAGAGACAGAGGAAAGGTCCTGGCAGGACTGTGTGCAGCACAAGCGACTGATCAGTTCCGATTTTCTTTCCAGCAGCTGTGACTCCTATCTATCCCCCCACATCTGGTGGCTACCAGGGCCCCTACTGGCTGGTTGGTGGCTACCGGCCCTATGGGGATGCTGCATTCGCCACCCCAGCTAAGGCTAACTCACAGAAGCCTGCCCCCAAACAGGCACATAAAAGACATCATCCTGAGGAGAAATCTGTCAGAATTCGGCGACGGAAGCCGGATGGCTGCTCCAGCCTGAAAATTCCTCGACTGGAATATTATGAAAACAGGCCAACACCACGGATGCTCACCCCGACAGCGGCTGGAGCGGAGAAGCCAGTCGGGAGACAAAGAGCAAAGAGACACCATCTGGAAGAAAGCTGTGACGAAGACCTGGGCTGTCCCAGTGCCAAAATCCCACGACTAGAGCTTTTTGACAACATACTGATACAACAGACGCTCACCCCAGCCGATGTGGGAGCAGAGGAGCCCATTCTGAGACGAGGAGCCAAGAGACACCATCCTGACAAAAATTGCAATGAAGATTCGGGCCGTCCCAGCAACAAAATCCAACAACTGGGCCTTGAGGACGAGCTGACACCAAAGAAGGTCGCCCCAACTGTCCGTAGACGCATCAAAAGACCATCATTCTGGGGCAAATTCTGATTTGAGGATGAGTATGGAGGACACCTGAAGACATGTTCTGCAGCATCAAGCTCTGCAGCCTCAGAGCGTGTGCAGTGCAGCAACGACTCAGGGAAATGACGCAGCCCCGCAGCGTGCACGGTACAGGCTGGCGGACAACACGTGCGCATCTGAAGGCCACGTCCCCCTCTCAGGGCACGTGCAGGAGATCGACAGAAACCAAAAGCAGCATAACGGCAGATGGCTTCAGACCTCGGATGACTCATCCAGAGAGAAAGTCACTGTGTGGTGCCGTGGGAGTTCCACCTTGAGACAGAAAGAGCTGCGCTGTGACTCCGCCCCTCTGACTCTGCCCTATGGGACTGGGTTATCCCTGGGACCTGGACTTGATCTAAACAAAGCCTTGGGACTCAGGTTCTTATTCCCAAATTTTCTTGTGTGATGCTATTGCTGATTGT
The DNA here is from genome assembly GCA_004027475.1 of Anoura caudifer. Classification (NCBI taxonomy): domain Eukaryota; kingdom Metazoa; phylum Chordata; class Mammalia; order Chiroptera; family Phyllostomidae; genus Anoura; species Anoura caudifer. The sequence goes on from PVKU01002376.1 coordinate 230,781, forward strand.
TTCTGAGTGATTATTATTGTTTTTAGGATAGTGTAGAGTTGGGTTGAACATCCAGTGATAAAATCTGAGTGAATGACATAGTCACTTCTTTAGACTCACTGTTATTCCTCAGTGCCATTGTCACTTGTTGGGCTGGTGGTCATACAGGCAGCTTGGTGCTTTTGGTTCCTGAGGCTCTCTCTGATCAGATGCCCAGAGCAGGGATGGAAGGCGGACTAAGAGGAAAGACTATATTGCAACACATACATTGGTGGCATTTGAGCTTGATGTCTGCCTCAACTCCAAAGTTTGGCAATTGGAGCATGATGGTGAGAGGCTGACATCATGGGAGCTCACCCCAGCAAGGGTGGAAGCAGAGAAGCCAGTCCCCTGGGGAAAATTATGATAAAGACCTCAGCTGCCCCAGCCCCCAAATTCAACAATTGGAGCATGGTAGGAAGAAGATGACCCCTTAGAAGCTTGCTGGTAGAGACACTCTGCAGACAGGACAGACGTTTAATGGCCTAAGACAGCCAAGGCCTCTTCCTTTACTTGCCCCCCTGCCCACCACAAGCAATTAGAATTTGAGGTATTCTGTCTGAGACTTCCTCAGCCAGGAGCCTCCTTCTACACTAAACAGCCAAGGGCAAAGAGCCTCAGAACCTGAGCTTTCTAATGGGAGGCTGTGCTGAACATCCCAGGCTGAAGCTGGCCTGGCACAAAACCCGAGAGTCCTTTGCTCAGTCCTCTAGAGTCCTTTCTAGGACAGAAAAAAGAAAAGTCTGTACCCTGTGAGCCAGGTAGCATCCAATAGCAAAGAGGGTGCAGCGTGGCCT